>NW_019104494.1:4076575-4088087 GCF_001995035.1 Momordica charantia | reverse complement strand
GTAAAATAGTGATTTACTATTATACAACTGATATAGAACTGATTGACTTTTGATATACTATTGATTTACTTCTGATATACTAATGTTGTCAGATATACTCCTGATATATATGTGATATATATTTGATATATAATAACGAAGCGATAACTGAAAATGGTAATTTGGGAATACTGAAAATTTTAAAATCAGAATTTTCAAAAAAATGCTATATCTGAAAATATCAAAAATGCATATAGAAAACTTATATGCTACCCATTACAAATCCTCAAGATCTTACTAGTTACTAATCGATTTGTAGAGAACTATTTGTTGTAAGCTAGAAGTGACAAAATACTTTAACTCTAGGAACAATACTTTACTATACTTCACTATAAGCTATATTTGACTATAAGCTGCTGCTAAAAATTTAACAGATTTTTTTATTTTTGAAGAGAAAAAAAAAACTCTTTTCTCTATTACTTTCTTATATGATCAGGATGGAGAAGATATTTTTCTTCATTAAATTGAACTATATGTATCTTGCTTCATCTCTAAGTAGAATCTTTTACCAACCACCTTTATATTTGTTTTTACCAATCGAGAAGGGGAATAGGCATTTCATTTTTTTCATATATATATATACAGTTTGCAAATTTTAATAATAGTAGTTAGATTCCTGAAGAAAATTTGTAACAAAATTCCATGTACAAGTACAAGTACGTCCTATTACAAAATGCACAAAAGAAAAAGAAAAATACAAACGTAGATTACAGACCCAAAAATTGGTCATATCATATACATGTTAGCATAAAATGAAAACAAACAAATTAAAAGAATGAATTATCAATTATTAATTATTCAGTATTCACCGTCTCGTATACAGCGACGACATAGAATGCGAGAGATACTCCTTCAAACGTGTCATTTCCTGTGCCACGTCGACCATGGTGGGCCTCGCCGACGGCGTGAACTGCGTACACATCAGCCCCAGCTCCACCAGCTCCACTATCACTTCCCGCCACAGCCTCTTGCAGGGCCTCGGCCCTGCCCTCGCCGCCGCGGCGCTGCAGTATCTCTCCATCGCCTCCCCAACAATGGGGTCCAGGCTGTGCGGGTACTGAGTCTTCACCCATTCGTGCAGCCCCGCGCCCTGCTGGAAAAAGTGATCCGTTGGGCGCTTCCCCGTCACCAGCTCCAACACGAGCACCCCGAAACTGAACACGTCCCCCTCTGTCGACGCTCGTTTTCCCAATCCGTATTCTGCAAGCCCACTCAAAACAATTAGAATTTGGAATTTCTTCGCTATAATATAAGTATTTTGCTAATTAATGGAGGATTTGATAAACTTACCAGGAGCTATGTAACCGACGGACCCACATAACAGGCCGTGAGTTGAACTGAAGGAGCTGGAATCATCTGGAGGAGCAGTGGTGGCGGTACTGTGATCTTCTCCCCCGCCGCTCACCAGCCTCGCAATTCCAAAATCAGTGACCAGAGCGGTCATGTCATCATCGAGAAGAATATTGCTGGGTTTAAGATCACAATGCACCACTCTGACGGGCGAATTGTGGTGCAAATACGCCACTCCTTCCGCCACGTCGCTGCAAATGCTCACCAATTGAACCAAATCAATTTCAGCGGCCCCTCTCTGGCTCGGATAAAGATGGCTCTCCAAGCTCCCGTTCGACATTAATGGCAGAACCAGCGCCTTGAAATCTGGGCGGCTGCACGTGGTTATGATTTTGATCAGATTTCTGTGCCTTGTTCTCTTCAGAACTTGGCACTCTCTTTTGAAACTGCGGGAAATTTCCCCTGCTGTTCTGATTGGGTTCAGGACTTTGACGGCGATCTTTGTGTTGTCTGGTAAAATTCCCTTGTACACGTCTCCGAATCTCCCTGACCCGATCACGCTCGAGGGGCTGAATCCATTGGTTGCTTCCACGAGTTGTTTGTATGAGATTCTTGGGTGCTTCATTTCTTTCCTCTCGGCTTCTTGTTCTATTTCGTATTCCTCTTTTTCCAAATCCCTTCTGCTGAAAACTGCGAGGCGTTTTCTCATCTTTGACCTCAGAGCCGCCAGCGAGATCCCGATCATGCAGAACACAAATGCTGCTGATGAAGACATTAGAATTGACAGCATGTGCCGCCGTTTGTGCTTCTCTCTGCATTTTGGGAGGCCTCTGATTTGGCCACAGAGATCATTGTTTCCCAGGAATGAAGATATTGTCAGCCGGGAAAACACCCCCTTCTTTGAAATCTCCCCTGAAAATCTGTTGAAAGAGAAGTTGAGCTGTTTCAGAGTTGAGGATGTTTGAAGAGTGTCTGGGACGTTCCCAGTTAGCTGATTGAAAGAAACATCAAGAACTCGGAGATAAGGGAGCTGCCCAATTGAAATTGGCAAAGGCCCATCAAGGGAATTGTCTGAGAGATTGAGGGATTCAACAGCAATGCAGTTTCCAAGTTGAGATGGAATTGGGCCTGAGAGATTGTTGGAGGACAGGTCAATTGCCAGGACCATGTCCATTTTACTAAGCTCCAATGGCAAAGGCCCATGTAAATGGTTGCTCGAGAGGTTCAAATACAATTTCAAGCTCCTCAATCCTGCAACTTCACTGGGAATAGCCCCTGAAATTTGGTTGCTAGAAAGGTCCAAAATTTCTAAGTTGGTACATTTTCCCAGGCTGGGTGGGATGGTGCCCGAGAGACGGTTTCCGTAAAGAAGCAACTTTCTCAGCTGGGAAAGATTGGCCAAATCCTCCGGAATTGAACCGGAGAGCTTGTTTCTGGACAAATCAAGAAGACCCAGACGGGGGATTTCACCGAGAGAAGATGGGATTTCACCCGAGAGTGAATTGTTAGACAAATAGAACCTCTCCAGATTCCTCAATCTGGAAAGCTCAGAAGGAATTGTGCCATTCAGAAGGTTGCTAGACAAGTTCAAAAGGGTAAGATTTCTAAGGTTTGAAATGGAAGGAGGGATTGAGCCATAGATAAGATTGTCATCCAAATGAAGCTGCGAGAGATTGACATGAAGATCGCCAATAATTGAAGGAATCTCCCCACCAAGACGGTTCCCTGCCAACTCCAGCTCTTGAAGATTTGAAGAATTCACCAAAGAAGCAAAAAAGGGTTGAAGATTTGAGTTGCCATCGTGGGCAACAAATTCATTATCAGACAAATAAAGGTACTGCAACAACGGCATTTTCCCAACAATCTCAGCTGGCAACTCCCCACTCAGCTTATTCGACTCCAAATCCAGCCATTTCAATTTGGTCGAATTGGAAAGCGCCAACGGGACCTGCCCCACCAATTTGTTCGACCAGAGCAAAAGACACATCAATTCTGGCAAAGGGCATTCACTCCTCAAAGGGATTTTCCCCTCCAAAGAATTGTTCGATAAGTCTATGTATCTCAACATGAGATTAGAACCATTGCAAAAGAGCATCTGAGGAATTTCCCCCTCGAGTCTGTTGCTACCCAGATCGAGAAATTTGAGGCTCTGGAGGAATCCGAGCTCGGTGGGGATTTTGCCGGTGAGGCGGTTCCATGATAAGCTCAGCTGCTGGAGGTTGATGAGAGAGCCGAATTGCGATGGGATTGGGCCTTGGAAGGAGTTTCTGGACAGGTCGAGGATTGTCAAGGAGGAGAGATTGGAGAGGGATGGGGAAACGGTTCCCCTGAGGGACTTGTCGCTGAGATCGAGCTTTTGGACTCGTTGGGTGGAGTTGTTGCACTTGATTCCAGCCCAGTTACAGAAGTGGAGATTTGAAGAGGATTTCCAATCCTTGAGATAGTTGTGTGGATCAGAAACAATCCCTTCTCTGAACGAGAGCAATGCTGCCTTCTGAGAATCGCCATTAATGGAGGTTTCGTGATCACCAGAAGCTCTGTTGAATGAAAGAATTAGGAAGCAGTGAAAAAAGAATACTACACAGAAGTTGCAGAACTCCATTGTTGAGTATGGAGTTTTTTGTGGTGGGACGGAAGAGAGAGAAGTGGGGGGTGATGAAACAGGAGGGATGAACAGGGGGGCCTTTAAGAAGGGAAACAGAGTAATGGAAATGGCTAATAAAATAGTAGAGATAATATTTGACCCTAAGAGTCGAGTCCAAGACGACATTTTTTTTTTTTTTTTTTGTAACGAGTTGATTTTTCATTTTCTTTCAAACGGTATGCTATTGCAGACATGATAAGAATTTGAATAATAAAATAATGGATGAAATCACAAATTTGTTTAACTAAGATCATAAATACATTGGGGCAGTGGATGTAAGTTTAACTCGGATTGTTTTGGTAAATTTAATTCATATATACATATCAATGAATAAAAAATAAAAAAATTTAAATTCGAGTTTAATATTTATATTAAATTACATGTTGAGTCTTCTAATATTTAATAGGTATTTTGATTTTTGATTTTTATTTTGTATCTAATAAGATCTTTAAAAAAGAAAGTGTAATAAGTTCAAATGTCTATTAGACAATAAATAAATAAATAAAATAAAAGTTAAAGATTATTAGACACTTTTAATATTTAGGGATCTATTAAATTTACCATTTAAAATTCAATTATTTACTGGATATTTTGAAAGTTTAAAAAACCTATTAAACACAACGGGAAGAGTTTATAAAAATTTATTAACTAAACTTATAATTTACCTCTTTAAAATCATTCAACACGGCTATTATAATTGTGAATATTTAGTTTCTTTCCTTAAAATTTATTTAAATATATTTTTAATTGTCGATCTATTTAATTCCTATATTTAATGACTCTATAATTAGTTGTATTAGTTTTTTTTAATGAAAAAGGGACATCAAAATCCAGAAGAAATGAAACTACAACGATGGTACGAGACGGGGCAGGGAGACCCCTGAAAAGACCTCTAGGAGGCTCATCACACACATGAACTCCCAACGAGAGATTACAAGCTCTGTTGGCTAGCCAATCAACATGCTTCTCTAAAAACATGTTATTTCGAGACTATTAGTTTAACTCCTCTGTTATAGTTTGTATCTTCAGTAAGTTCTATTGGTCTGAAAATTTAAAGTTAAAATACATATTATAACGTAAAAATTAAATAGACACGAAATTAAGAGACGAGGAAGGAATAAAACTTATGAATAAAGCTGAATAAAAACTGATTGAAAAGTCAAACAATTAAACACGCAGATATGTAAGCTTAATAATTAAAAATATTCACTCAAATCTCAATTGACAATATTAGACTAGTCTATAGCGCCAATATTTCAGAGTGATACACAGTAAAAAAGGATTTAAAATTATTTAATATGAAAAACATCACTGCCTAACAGCCGAATGCCGATGAAGGGCGGAGGAGGTTTCGTTTGGCGCCTGTGATGTTTGACTTTTCAAATGGACCAATGGGCGGTGACCACGTGTGCAGAGCGCAAAACGCCGCGTAGGAGGGTTTTGGGGATGAATCAGGGTGGTGGAGGACACGTCAGCTCCCACGGAACAGGCCTAACCCTATTTTTTATTTTATTTTTTAAAAAAGGTGCACAAATTGAATAATAAATTGAAAAAAAAAGGGGGGGAAATGGTGGAAATGGGATGATATTATTAGTGGATTACGTGCTGTCAGGGGAATGGCAGATAATTTAATCTTGGTTTGTTTATTTTATTTTATTTTGAAAAATGGGCAGGCTTCAATTTGATTGGGACAGGGATCGTTGGTATATTTGTCGGCTGCTGATATCATGTGTAATCATCATGATTTTACCTACGTTTATTAATCTCTTTTTACTATTCAGTATTATGAGTTTATATTATAACTTAATTATTAACTTCCATATGTTGTTTTAACTCATGTTTCAACTTTAAACTGCTTATTATATTCCTTTTTAATAAGCTTCAAAATTTACTATTTTATAGTGCAAATAATAATAATTACTATTTTATGCATCCTTGTTTTTTTCCGTCACGATGCATCAAACTACTCAAATTTAATTTAAACTTGCCACTTTAATTTAATGATAGGAGTAGGAATTTTAGTTATCGGCATTTTTAACGAGAATACTCAGTTTTATTTAATCATTTATTTTATTTTATTTTATGTGTCTAATTCAATTATTTATTTGTGTTTTTTAATTTGAATTTGAGCTTTAAATGTTTTCAACCGTTTTTTTAAGTCTTACTAATTGATTAGGTGAGTAAGAGATTTGTTGTTTAATTGGAAAGGGTGGTAAATTCTTCTTGTCTATTTGTTGTAGTCTTGGAAAATAGCAAGTAAGAAGTGTTTGGTAGTGTTTGTTTGTTGTCTCAAATTTTTCAAACATTGTTTCCCGTATAATATTTTGAGAGATGTTTTTTTTATGTAATTCTATAAGTGCTGTGAGTTGTTTTTCGTTTGTGAGATTTCCAAGTCTTTGGAGAAAACGCATCTAAAGGAGTTCAAGAGGTGGTCTAAAACACAAGGAGAATTTGTGTTTAAAAAGAAGTCAATCGAATAAGGAGTGTTGATCAAATATTGCAGCATGACTTAAGAAGGGAGTTCTTTTATTCATAAGTCAATATTAATTGTAAATTGTATTAACTTTTGATTGTTAATCTTATTTTTTCGACGTAGCCTCGTGGAGTAGGTCGAGAAACTAAACTAGGTTAAAAAGGTTTTTGTGTTGTCTCTCTTTACTATATTGTCTTTCATTACCGTTACAATTACACACGCTTAATTATTTTAATTTTTAAGATCCAAAAGAATTGAGACTTTATTAATAAAATAATATTTTAGCATACTAAATAGATGTCTTAGATAGATTTTTGGTTCTTATTCCTTTAGATTTACTTTATTTTTTTTCATAAATTTTCAAAATTAATTATTTTAGTCCTTCTCATTATTCTTCTACTTAATATCTATTTACTCAACATAATAGTCCAGCTATCTCAAAAAAAAAAAAAGAAACATAATAGTCCAGCCAAACTGTGTAGCTCTAGTATATGCCTAAATCAACACTATACATATATCTAAAGTCGTGTAATTAATTTGACCAATTAATGACTTCATTGATCTAAATAGACATTTTAAAAGTTTGGAGACTAAAATAGAATCATCCTAAAAGTCTAGAAATGACAAATGGATTTCAAGCTTATAGTCATGTGTAAACACAAATGATAAAAGATCGAAGATTTGGTGTCTTTTTATAAATTAAGGGGCAGATTTGAATTTCCGCCCTCTATTTGTAAGTATAAAATAAAATGAACTATTAAAAAAATACCCTAAGATTGATTTGGGAGGTGGGTAATGGGTCGGATATTGTGCAACTGAGAACAATAAGAATTATTAGAAAACAAAAGTAAAAAAAACAAAAAACTCCATGTTATAAAAAGGAAAGCCACCAGAAATTATTTAAGGAAAGGGCTTATAAATATTTAACCATGTGGGAAATAGATGCAATAGAACCAAAAAAAAATTTCTCTCTCTCTCCAAGAATGAGTCTTTATTGTCGTCCCAATTAATTATTGACATTTAATTTAGAAATTGAAAATAATAATAATAATAATAATAATAATAATAATAATAATAATAGGGTAGTGGTCTAAAAGGAGCTCTTCATAAGGCTTTAGGTTCATACTCGGTTCATTAAATGTACTTTGATTTCTGAAACGCAATCATCCCTTTATTTGGGCCCCTGTCGAGAAAATTAAGATAAAAATAATGTGTGGTATGTGTTTTCTTCTTCAAAGTTCCATTATGTCAACTAGTTTTTTTGCAAGTTGATGTGTGTGCTCGTTTGGATAAAGTCAAAACTTTTTCTACTTTTACATCCTCTAACCTGACGTTCAACACTCAAAATTTGGTCCAATTTGTGATGTTCTGAACTTCTGGTGTCGTTAATTTAATACTCGTTATTTTTTTGTTTCTGTTTTGTCATTTTTAGTCCAGAAAAATTAATTGCATCAACCCAACATCCATTAATTCAAGTATGATAAAAACAACATTTTTATCTATGTTTTAGAACAAATTGAAAATGGAAACACCTTTAGTTTTCAGAGATTAATTATCCAACCAAATTATAATAAAGTTTTTTTCCCTTTTTTGTTTGAGTACATCAATTTGGAGATATGAGAGATCGAACCTCCGACTTCGAGAGAAGAAATACATGACAATCACTGTTGAACTATGATCATGTTGACAAATTATAATAAAGTTTGTAATCGATATGTTGTATGGTTGTATATACAGAAAATTTGAAGCAAGCACTGTTATTAATGGCAAGGACTAGAATTAAAGAAATGAAAGTATAGAAATATAATGTTGAAAAACAGTAAGCTGCTGTGACTAAAATAATAATTGAACCCAACTAATTTTCAAAAGATTGCAACCAAATTACCAGGATAAGAATCATTATTTAAAAAAGAAATTATAAGTCAACCAATTATTTTCAACACTTCTGATCAGATTGAATTTTTGGTGTAGATTCAATTTCTTACAAAAATTAAAATAAGCGTTGAGTTTTGGAATTCAAAGCCGCTAAATATATTGGTGTGAAAGAGAAGTGAGTTCAAATCTATTAATCTATCATATCATTTGTACCCTTTTTCTATAGGATAATTTGTACCTTTATTATATAATAAATGTGAACAGCAAAGAGAGCAGTATTTTGCAGCTTTGAAGGCAATTTTGTCTGGAAAATCCCAGACTTGCTAAAGCAATGAGAAACAAGATCAGGAAAGGCAGAGCATTTAACCAAAAAAAAAAAAACAGATCTTTCTCAAGTAAGATATTCAGGTCAAAGACGCTGCAATTTTTAAGTTTATGATGATATTGTCGTATGACACATTTTTTAAGAAATAAATTCGAAGTATTAAATATTATGAGCTAAACAATCACTCATTGTAATGTTCAGTTCTTATATTTTGTTATGTGAGTTGTGAACCAAAGCAGAAGTATATATTGCTAGTGCTAACTGCTAATTTTATTTCCAAATAAAAATCAGGGGAGAAAAATATACATATACACTTTTTTTAAGGTATATTTTAGCAAAATAATGACAATTATTGAGACATATAAACAATATAAACCTATTTGTTTCTCTGTTGCCCTTGAAGCATGCCTTCCAACAAATCCATGCTTCAGCTTATGATGGTTTATGATTCTAATATCTTTATCAATAGACATCTTGAAGGCAGCACTGTGGTCAGGGAATCATGGATTTTCTCAGAAACCAAACAGTCTTTGGTGTTCCCTACAGACAACAGACAAAAGGAAAAGGGATGTAAATAATCAGGGCAACAATAAGAACATTCTGTTCTTTTCAGTATTGTTATGTATTTTGCTCTTTCTTTCTTCTTTGATCCTATGTATCAAATGAAACGTGTCGGTTTTCATTTCAGCGGACATCTCAACTAAGCTGAACAGTTTACATCAACGTTCTACTAATTCATTACAGCCTATTCTAGTATTCTGGCGAAACCGCCCATCGGATAGTTGGTTAATAGTAAGGAATATTTGAGAAATAAGTAACCCAACTTCCTTGGATATACTGCTGGAAAACAGATAACATTTCATAGGATAAACATGGCATTAATGGGAATGACAAAAGTTACCTGTATACAATTGAACAGAAGTAGAGACAGGAATATCGCCTGTATCTGGGGGCTGATGGACTTGAGGGCAAACACCTGTTTCATTGTGTTTTGGCATTTTTGAACTTCAATATTTCATCTGCTTCATCCACAAGGACCACTTGATTGCCTCTAAGAATTGATCGTTTCTTTGTAGTGCTTTGATCATGTTAATGTAAGTTATCCTATCGGGTTCGATTCTCTTTTCTCTCATTTCCTTCACCAACAGAACGGCTTCTTCGACCATTCCCGCAATTCCATATGCCTTGATCAATGTGTTGTAGCTGTACAGATCAGGTTCAAGTCCACATTCTCTCAGTTCTGTTAGCACTTCCGCAACTTCATCAATCCATCCCTGTTCTCCGTAGATGTTGATCATGATGTTATACGTGTAGCGGTCACGTTCAGCACATGATTCCTTCATTCGCTGTAAGACACTCCTGAAGCTCTCCATTTGGCATTCTTTTCCATAAGCATCCAACATACAGTTGTATGCTTCAAGGGAAACTGAAAAGCCATTAAATTTCATTTTTTGAACTGTAGATGACATGTTTTTGAAGTCCTTATTCTTTCCATAAGCAGATATCATTGTATTATACGATATTACATCAACCAAGCCTCTTTTTTGAGCCAGCCCGAACAGATTTCTAGCCTTGGTGAAAAGCTTGGATTTCCCATAAACGTCAAGCATGACGTTCAAGGTCACAGTATTTGGAGCGAAACCACGATGGAGCATTTCATCAAAAAGCCTGGAAAGCTCATCAACAGGCAGAGCGCGGGAGCAGCAGTTTATGACACAATTATACATTTCCTGATCCCAAGACACTCCACTTTTCAGAATCCTATAGTACAGATCTGCTAGCTTATCCACCATGCCACATCGTTGATAAATACGAAGCATGTCCCGCAACAGATAAACGTCTGGAACAATGTCTTGCTGCTGGTCCATCAAGTCAAGAACCAAGCATGCATCTTCCAATGACCCAGCTTTAACATACATTCTCACAACAACATTGAAGGCAATCAAATCCAGTGGAATGTCTGATGATCTCAGGCTTAGATAAAGCTTCTCCCCCTCTGAGAATTTACCCATGATGCTGTAAATGTCAATCATTGTGCACGTAATGTGCAAGTTCGGTTTATTTTCACGTTTAGGCAGTTGAGTGTAAATCTTAATAGCATTCTCGAGCTGGCCCAACTCTTTACATGAGCAAATTAGCAAATGGTACAAATTCTCCTCAAAATTATGATCATTCCACTCTTTTTCCCTCAAAATTTTTAAAGCGTCATCCACTAAACAGTGCTTCATATAAGCCATTACCAGAATCGAGCAAGATGTCTGGCTGGACAGAACTTTACAATAGAACGACCCAGTCAACAGGAGAGGCACACTTTTTATTCTTCTAGCTTTTTCATATGCTTGCAAAACATTTCCAACAATGGAAGAAGGCCGGCATCCAATCTTTAGCATATCATCAAGAGTTTCAAGTGCACCTGCTTCATCCTCATGTTTGGCTTGCAAGTTTATCAGGGTGAACAAGTTAGAGGTGTTTGGCATATATCCTTTCCGCTTGAGCTCCTTATAGTACCATTCTGCCATTTCATAATTACCAGCTCGACCCCAACCTTCAATCATGGAGCGGTAAGTCGTTTCATCGGGTTCTGCTCCAGAGTTCTTGATGCCCAAGAATAGGCGTTCAGCAGCATCCATATTTGACACCTTTCCGTACCCAGTAATTAAGGTATTATATGCAATGATATTGGAGGAAAATCCGGCTTCTTCCATTGAGGCAAATACAAGTTCAGCATCCTCCAATTTTCCTTGCTGACAGTAAGTGTTAAGCATCACCAACCAATTCTCCAAATTGGGTGTTACTTTATCTTCTTGCATTAGTTGAATCACCTCTTCTGCTTTATCATACAAACTCAACCGCGCGTATATAGTAA
>NW_019104494.1:4042029-4067779 GCF_001995035.1 Momordica charantia | reverse complement strand
ACCAAATACAGAGGTCTAGGATGGTATGGTCATGAACATGCTTTTGAAAATTCAAGGATAATTTTATCGACATGTCGTGGGTAGCCTGACAATTTGAAAGCATCCAGCATGCTATAACAATATACCCAGCACCCATATATATGACTAATAACTCGAATTTCACCATCGCATAGAAAAGAGAGAAAAGGAGAGAAGAAGAAGCATATATTAACTTTGGCTTCATCATATTCTGCCTCTACCATAAAATATATGGCAGCTAGTTAATGAAGCTGATCACTTTTCATGTGTAAAACAACTTGCTAGCCCATCGTACCTGAACTGGGGGAAAGAACCTCCAAGGTGCACGGTTCGAACACCATCTAGGGAGAAGCCTGTTCTATCTTCAATGATGATGCAACAGATGGTGAAGCAAGACCCTGGAAAGTAGGAAGTCGAAGTACAGACTCTGCTCGCTCCAAACCACGGATGCTGGCTTGCTCCAACGTAGTAAAAACAGAGGCTTTTGGTTCAAAATATGGAGAGCCTAACACAATTTCCGGCTGTTGGCTTAAGAAGTTAAGGTGCGAGTCACATTGGACGAGCTTTTCAAAATGCTTGTTTAGCAGCCTTTGTGGACATTGCAGAAAATGCTGCCTGAACACACAGGTCAAATTTACATAAATATTATGTACATATCAGTTCTAGCTAAATTACAGGACAGGTGTGAGAATGAACACACCAAGCTATCCTCTTAAGGTGAAGGTATGCCGGAGAAATTACAAAATATTCTTCTCATGCATATTTTATCCATTGAATAATAGGCTCGAGAATAAAATTAGGTAAATTTTCTTATCAAGAAGGAAAAAAACATTTCAATGTAACATGACCAAGCAATTATGATGCAACAGTCTTCACACATGAAAATTTCACATATCCATATCAAAGAGTAATGCAGAAAAATCTTCATAGCTAACATAAAAATTTGTATAGATTTAAGGAGAATTGGTCATACATGAGCTAGCACAACACGAAAAGACCAAGAAACGTTTGGGCATCACTGTCTTTGACGAGGTGAGAAAAAAGTCCAAAAGAAAATTCCAAAACTGTACATCCAAGTCAACCACAATGGGCAATAATTCAAATTCAAAATTTAGGAACGTGAAGACACATGTGAATGTACCTTCAAATAAAGATAAATAAGAAACAACTACTTCTAAATTTTCACTTTCAGTACAGATATTATCCGGCATTATGAATTCTAAACCTGCAAACTCAACCATCATCCTTATCATATTAAGACTATAAACAGTGAAGTGCTTCCTAACAATTTGGATCCCAACGCTGAAGAAAATAAAGTGAGAAATTGAAGATTTACCTATGCATGCTGACCTTACCATCCGTAAAGTCAGCTGTTGCCTGCCACAAAGTGTGCTTCCTTGGTTGAGGGTTGGTCTCCATAAAGAAAAGAGGCCGTCTAGACATCTGCATTAACCAAGCACACCAACATGTAAGTAAATCATTAACACAAAGTAGCAGTAAGGGAAATTCCATAAACTGATGTCCATAATAATGATGGAGTCAATACCACAACATTTAGTGTACCAGGTCCATCATCAGGACAATTTGCTTTTAAAGCCATGATATCTGACCATTGTATTTCTATTTTACTTTTGAGTCCACCCTCAAGGATTTCCCAGACAAGCTTATGCTTAGCATAGTAACACTTTGCCACTGAATCACCTTTCGTACCTTGATTTGTACTGCCATCATAAAATGAGTCAGTTGACACATGCTTTACAAGCCAAAGAATAGGACACAAGTATCTAATATTTTAATAAAGACCTCCCAACGTCCAATCTTTAAAAGTGAAGCTGGGAAGTTTGAAGCCTTTAGTTTCTCAGCGGTACCTGGCATGGTAGCATCCTTGATTTCTTTTTTAACCAGAAAGTCAAGAGTTGCACTGTTTGAAGCTCCAGCTGTGGACGCACTCCCCTGTGAGAGTTTCATTTGAACTAGATCCAACAGGGACGGGTTCTTCCTTAGCGTCAAACCAAGAGGACTGGGTTCATCAAACGGATTGTTCTGCAGATAAGTTGCAGGTAATGAGTCAGGTCCCAAAATCGATAATTACTAATTTACTATCCCATAAACTCAGTCAAAGTTCAAAACAAATCAATTTCATTAAACAACTTCTACTTCAGAAAGTACCATCAAATATTTCGTTCTTGCTTACTCAATCAACATTTCACAGTGATAATACAATGGAGGAGCTAAAAATTTTCCAGTAGAAGTGGAAGCGGGAAGCCTCCTCGGACTATGTAACTATTCACTTCTCATCCAAATCCAAATACAAATAAACTGAATACAAAAATAGCTACTACTAATAACCTCATATACATTCAACTCAAGTAGTCTGATTACGACCTAAAATGGTTAAATGGTTGCATGAACTGGAAATGGCAAGCTAAAATTAAAAAGTCGGTTCGCTAAATTAATAATATGAAAACAACGGCCACGAACAATTTATTTTTCATTGCAGGAAACCAAATAGAATCACAACAGATCGAATACCTAATGAAAATCCGGCTTGAACCGCTTGTCCAATCGACCGTGCCCTTCTTCAAAAGAATCATCACACTCCTGCTTCACCACCGATTTTTCGGGGCACAACGCCAATTCTCCAAATTGGGTGTTACTTTATCTTCTTGCATTAGTTGAATCACCTCTTCTGCTTTATCATACAAACTCAACCGCGCGTATATAGTAATCATAGATGCATACATCGCTTCACAGACGATTCCGAAGCTCCTCATCTGACTAAAGGCAAACTCTGCCTCCTCAACGTTACAGCCCTTCTGACAGAGACCCATAAGCATCCCAAAGGTTGCAACATTGGGCTGTACTCGGCACTCCAACATCATTCGGAACCATTTAGCACCCCGGTCCACGAGCCCCGATTTATAACAAGCATAAATAAGAGTGTTAAAAATCTGAAAGTCCAACTGAGAACCCAAATCAGCTCTAACTTGTCTAATTAGCTTCTCCGCAGCATCCCAATCCTCTTGCCTACCCAACACTCGAAGAACCAGATTATAGGCAGTCACATTGTGTTCTAATTTCCCATTTCTTCTCATCCATTCAAAGAAAACCAGTGTTTTACCATCATTACACTTCTCTAGCTTTCTCAAAATAGCATTGCAATCCTCTAAGCTCAAATCGGACGAAATAGTGGAGTAATTGACATCCATTTCGCCACCGTTAAAAATAATATTGTCGAAAACCTTCTCACTACAATTCCTACTGAAACTAAAATACGAACCTGGCGCCCGCTTCGATGGCTTCTTATTTCCGACATACTTCTTCCTGGCGCCAATTTCATCATCAACAAATTTCGATTGGTAAATGTCCGACGCCTCTGGTTCAACCTGAGAAACCTTAGAGGGCTTGTGAACCCTAGCCAGGGAGTAGAGTATGCAGGACTTATTGAGATGAATATAACCAGTGATGGAGAAAACAGAGCAGATATCGGACAGCAGAGCCGATTTGACCGGAAAATCGAACTTCTTAGAATCGAAAGAGTCCAAAGGGAAGGAAATTTTCAGGGAGGCCATGGATGAACAATATTAACATCAGAAGTCACAGTGTAGTCCAATGCATAGTGAAATCGGGAGAAAGGCAAACCTAACAGTATTCTGAAACGAGGGTTTATGAGAATGAGAATGATATTTACCGAAGCTCTGGAGATCGTCGAGATAATGGAGATTGAAGCAGTGGAGGAAACTAAACGATCAAAGAATTGTCATTTTCCCACCTCAATCTGTGTCAGCATACGTGGAGAATGAAGAAGGCTCTATGAATTACAAAAGGCCGACCAAACCAATCCAACAATCATTCTTGAATTAGGCTTCAAAAATAAGTTGTTTAATAACCATCTTTGTTTTTTGTTCGTGATTTTTCTTTTTTTAATTTTTGGTGTTTGGTTTTATATTTTTAAAAAACAAAAATTTAATAACTATCTTTTGTTTTTTGTTTTAAAAAACAGAAAACCGGTAACCATTTTTAGTTTTCTGTTTTTAAAAAGTTAAAAAATTAAAAATACATATTAGAAAAGGAAAATTCTATGTAGAGTAGGGATGACAATGGTGTGACTGCGAGTGAAGATGCTCTCCCCTCATGCTAAAATTTTCAGTCCCCGTTCCACCTCGTTCTTCGATTCGAGAGACCTTCTCCACAAAAACTATTGATTTTATAATTGTTTTTAATTATTTTTAGAATTGAAGTATAAAAAAAGTGTAATAAATATATATTAATAATTTAAAAAATAGAATCGGGAACGGGCATGAGGTCGGGACATGCATTTCTTATTTTTGGGCCTCACCCTGCGGAAATTTTTGTATCTCCTAGACATGAAAATACAAGTTTAGAAAAATGTAAATAGACTTTTGTAACATAAATTTTAGAGAGATAAATAAAAATATTTTTAAAAAAATAGTGAAAAGAAAGTTAAGGACAAAAAGAGAAAAAAAAAAGTAAAGTGGGAGGAAAATATATGTTAAAGAAACAATAAATAAATTATAAAGAAAGAGAAAAATTATAATGGAACAAATTTAGAGATGAAAATCATATTCAAATATAATTTTTAGAGAAAATAAATAAATACATAGATAAATAAAAATTACCGTGAAAGAAAATTAAACGAAAAAATAAGATATAATTTTCATAGAAAAATATAGATTACGAGAAGACGAAATTCTATAGTGAAAAATGTTAGGAAAAATATTAAATTTTTAAAGAAATAAGTTAAATTGATCCGTTAGAAAAAAAATAAAAATAATGAAAATTTTGGAGAAAGATAAATAATAATAAATATTTAAAATATTTGTAGACAGAAATTTAAAAATAAAAAAACTTCAGAGAAATAAATAAATTTTTTAGAGATAAATATGAAAAAGACAAAAAGAATCGAGTATTAGAAGAAAGAATGGAAAACATAAATTGAAAATTATTTTTTTTTGGAATTTACATAAAATTTTAAAATAATTTTTGAAATACAACGGACAGAAAATTGTATGGATTATAAACAACCTTATTTTTTAAAACTAAAAACCAAATGAAACGGATCTTTAAGTTAACGAATTTTTCTTCACTATTTAATATTTATTATCTATTTATTCTTTAAATTATGCTATAATACATATATAATGTCACAAGAAAAATAATTAGTGTCTTTTATAGTTGATACCATGCAATTATTTTTGTTTACAGGAAATTGTTGTCAAATTATAGTATTTGATCAATTAATACGTAAGTGGTGTGATTTAACTATAATGTCATGTTATTTCAATTATGTATAATTTATGTTATACTCCATTTCTAAATTGTGTATAAGAATTTTAAATTTTATATATTTCAAAATATATTATAATACATTATATATATTTTATTTTTTTAATAAATATTCAATAATAATTAAACTATATATTAGGAGAGAAATATTTTAATAGGATTCAAATAATTAATGGATTCATATTAAAATTATAGGTTATACAAGTGGAATACATTCGATTATGATTCAAATATATAGTTTTAATTAAATATGTGATATTGAATTAAAGGTTAAATAATTAATTATTAATTTATTTAATTAATTTATTTATTATCCTATATTCAAAAGATTATATCGTTAGATTTTGAATTTTCTGAGGGGAAGATATTTTATATTCAAAATATAAGATATTCTAATAGGGTTAGATTTTCTCTCTATATAAATATAATAATAGGCTAGGCTGAACCTAGAAAGATGAAAAACCTAAAGTTTGA
Source organism: Momordica charantia (assembly GCF_001995035.1). The sequence goes on along the minus strand of NW_019104494.1, from coordinate 4,061,980 downwards.
AACCTCTCAACTCTCTTATTCGATTCCAAGAAAGATCAAGTTGTCAATCTTCAAAAATAAGGTAAAATCCAATATTCTTTATTATTGTTTTATATTTTTTTGTGTTTTAAATTTAAAAAAAAATTCCAGAATACGATGTACTGATAAGAGATTCAGATCCAAATGAAATAATAGATAAAATACGAATATTTGAATTCGTAAGAAATTTACTCGAAAGAGAAATTCATAAACGATAGAGCGTAATTTTTATAAAGTTGTTACCAAGACATACATGCAGACGCATCGCTCCGGTTGAACCGAAATCATCCGGTTTACGCGAAACCGGAAAAAATCGATCCGATGATCAGGAGTATGCTATTCCTATAATGTTACTCAAGGCCCAGTCCGCTTTTTCTTCCGGTTTCCGATCCCTGTTCCGATGTCTTCAATGGCTGTCTCTCACTCCGCGCCTTTCTTCTTCGCAGAATCAGCGCTCGTTCCAGGGCCTAGCTCCATTGCTGAGGATCTAAAACCTTCACTGCTCTTCAGGTATTCAAATCTTTTTAGATACCTAAGCTAGATTCTGTTGTATTGTTTGAGTCGGATTGTGAACTAGGCAGTTTCTCTGTTTCCTTCGCTTTGCAACATTTGGAACATACGCATTGAATGTACTCGGAGCTGTTTTATGCTTGTATTTGTGTTGCAGATGTTTCTCTTTTGAGTGTACACTTATGATTTTTCTCCGAAATCTATTTAACTGTCAATTTTTCACATACTTCGCATTTGTAATTTGTTAATGATCGTGTAATGTAAACATCGAGGAAGATAATGCGAGACTCATGGTGTGGCGAAATCTTCATACACAGACTACACTAAACAAAATCTTGGACCCATTTAATCCCGGTCGACCAGCTATTATAGACCTCTAGCTCTTGCTCCCATTCCGTCCTATCCTGTTTACGTAATGAATCAGTTCTCGGATGAGATTATGATAGGATTACCATTAGGATAGGTTGGGGATATTATTACAGTAGTAAGGTTATATTAGTAATTAGGATAGAGAGTTTGGTGGTAAATAAAGTGAGGGAGAAAGGATGAAATTAGGTAATTAGTTTGTATGTTTTATTCTGGAGTAGGGGAGGGTCGAAATACCTCAAGTTACTTGGAGACACGGTAGTTTAGTTCATTTCCAAACTGCCAAACATACTTGCCTGTCTATCAGTTGTTTAAAGATCATAATATACCATGGGCATCTCTTTCTCTGCAATATTGTACCGGTCTCATCTGGTGGATGTGCTTTAGAATCTGCGCATGAAAGAATATCAATCTTCAGTATTTCTCGAAAACCATTTGTGCACAATGCCAGTATTACACATTTGGGTTTAGTGTCTTGAAAGCCACATCAATTTGTTGGTCTTTTTTGCAGGTTTGACCTTACAAGCGAGTGAATTATAGAAAGGGAAAGAGAAAAAAAGCTGAAAAGCAACAATAATGGTATTCTCCAGTAGTAATCCTCATAGTAAGGAAATCGCTATCCGGAAGAGGATTGCTAGCATGTAAGACTCTGTTTCTCTCACTTGTCCTTCCCACTCTTMACGTTTTTTAAAACCATGTGTGCATACTGTAGCAACATGTTACTGCCATTATCATACAATTGTCATCTATGAATGAAGTGTGTGTCTGAAGTTGGGGGTTGCAAAGGTTTACACGTCTTCAGATGCTTCTACAGAGTGAAGTAAAAGGAACCAATAGGCATTTAGTTTTCAATAATTACATTGGTTTTCTGGCGAACAAAAAGTCCTATTTTAAGGGCTCAAACCTCCATCTAATGTGAGTGGGAAAAAGATAGATATTCTCCTACTGTTGATTCATTGGATAAAAGTTTTAATTAATGATTGAATTGATTATTTTTATCGTGTACATGTCATTGAATTGCTTCTTGTTCTGAGATTATTGAGTTGCTTTTCGCTCTTGGATTAGTGAGTTTGCTTATTGAGTTGCTTATTGATCTTGGTGTTCTACTTGAAAATTTATTAAACGTCTGTAGTGTTGTTGGTATTCCTATTTTATAGATTCAACAAGAGAGAAGATGATTTCTCATCCCTGAGAGAGTACAATGATTATCTGGAAGAAGTGGAGGACATGAGTACGTCCTTTTRGTATTGTTACTGAATTTCTTTAGCTAGAATAAAAAGTTGATTAGAAAACTTTATTTTGCAGCTTTTAACTTGATTGAAGGCATAGATGTTCAAGCCATCGAAGCAAAAATTGCTAGGTATCAAGAAGAAAATGCTGAACAAATAATGATCAACCGAGCTCGCAAGGTACCTGGAGTATTCCTCCTAATGTATAAACTGTTAATTTCTTATCCTTTAGCCCCAAATTGGGAATTTTGGCGCTTAAACACTATTTTTATTTTTGCTTCAGACATAACTGCCCCTTGAACTCCTTAGTTATGGTTAACAGTTCACTGAAAGTTTAATGACACTTGTTAAACTACTTGATAGGCTGAAGAATATGCTGCAGCCCTTGCAGCAAGCAAGGGAATTCCTGCACAAGCAGATAATGATGGGGTGAGCACGTTTTTCCTCATTATAATTGCTCATACTTTTTCTGTCATTGTTCTTATCCATTTTTCCATTGCTCAACAGCATTTTTAATAATGCTTCCCCATAAAATGAAGAATTTTGCATTGTCTTCTGAATCCATTCTAGTCGAAATATTGTAAAGTATCATCTGACTTACCATGGTTAATCAAGCTCAATTTTTTGCATCATTAATCCAAGGTAGTTGGTGTCAATATGCTTTTATAAGTAACACTTCCCCAGACCCAATCCTTTGAGTCGTGAACTCTTGTATTTGGCATCCAAAGAGATAAAAAGTTAACAGAAGATTATAACATGACACTTGATGTTTCTTTGAGAAAGACTTGGGACAGAAGGACCGAACTGTTCGTATAATTTTAAATTAATTGTCGTTGCAGGGTGCGGACCAAAGTTTTCAAGCAGGAATAGCCACAGGTGCACAAGGTCAATACGCACCTACATTTGCTGGAGGGCAGCCACGACCCACAGGCCAACCTGTGCCTCTGGGTGGTGGTCCTGACATGCAGGGCTATGGGCTTGACGATGAGGAAATGTTGAGGCTCAGAGCGGAGCGAGGTGGAAGGGCTGGCGGGTGGAGCGTAGAGTTCAGCAGGAAGCGTGCACTTGAAGAAGCGTTCGGAAGTATTTGGATATGTTAAGTTCGTACTTCTCAGAATGCAATCTGATTTTGGCACATTGTGAAAATCTTAGCTTGTAAAAGAATGAGTTTGAATAATAACATTGATTATTACTAGTATTGAATCACGAGAGAGCGCGAGACATAAGAACTTCTTAGGAGAAGTAATCAATATATCATTTGTAATTTTAAGTCAGTTTTAAGTTGCATGTAATTTTGAATTCAGACGAGGCTCTCTGTAAATTATTGTCCAGAGAGCACCAACAGGTTAAAATAGGAGCTATCATTCGACCTTTACTGTATAATCAAACCCATTCTGTGTACAATGTAAGCGTTTTGTGGTCAACTGTGGCCTATGAACCTAATAAGAGAAATTTTACACGTAGAGATTGTGTTTCCAGAATCCCCATACTTTCCAAGCAAGAAGATGCAAGAACCTTAAAATTAGCTTGAACTAATTAATCTTGACCTTCATCACCATCTGAAATGTTAAACAAGAACTTCGGGAGCGACATAATTCGAGGAAGATGCAACAGCAAATCCCCAAATGAATCTTTCCTTGATATAGCTGCTGGTGTTTGTTTGCTTACRGAGACATCCTTTGTTTCCTCCTCAGGGTGAAGATGAACCTTGATATGGCCTCCCATATTTTTGTCATCCCTCAACTCCGCAGCATTCTTAAGCTGAACATCTTCTTTGTGGTCGGGTCCTCCGACACAGCTTTTGCTACTGGTTTGAAAACTTTGAACTGCAGCAGGTTCTTTCAAAAGGCAACAGAGAGAATCGACTCTCGAMATAAGTTTTACCTCATCAGAAGCTGCTGATGATTGATTGTCGTTGAGCAAGTAAAGCGCAATTTCATCCAGCATGTTTTGATATTCCGAACCACCATCAACAAACGGCAAATTTGTGGAAGCCATTTGTTCTGTAATATGATGTCCGATATGGTTTACGAGGTCACTCATCGACATAGATGGATGGAGCCCTGGAACCTTAATCTGTTCCCAGTTTCTTGGCTCGCAGGTAACTTTCGTACTTCTATTCTCTTCAATCTCATGTGTATCCATCACTAACACAAGAAAGGTAATGGGTGAGATCAATCAAAGGATAACCTTGGGAAGCAAGCTACATAGAACAGAAATATGGTTTCATAATCTTCCAAAACACATTCTCAAACTAGCATCAATTTACTTTCAAAAATAGGGGATTGTAAATGAAAAGGAACAAAGAAATTATGAAAATCTGGAGGATACTCCAAAGAAGCTTCAGTAARAATGGAAACTGCAAATGTAATATTCTTGAATTCTAGTTAATTTTACCAAATACAGAGGTCTAGGATGGTATGGTCATGAACATGCTTTTGAAAATTCAAGGATAATTTTATCGACATGTCGTGGGTAGCCTGACAATTTAAAAGCATCCAGCATGCTATAACACCAATATACCCAGCACCCATATATATGACTAATAACTCCAACAATTTAAAAGCATCAAGCATGCTATAACACCAATATACCCAGCACAACTCCAATTTCACCATCGCGTAGAAAACACAGAAAGGGAGAGAAGAAGCAGCATATATTAACTTTGGCTTCATCATATTCTGCCTCTACCATAAAATAGATGGCAGTTAGGTAATGAAGATGATCACGTTTAATGTGTAAAACAACTCACTAGCCCATCGTACCTGAACTAGGGGAAGGAACCTCCAAGGTGCACGGTTCGAGCACCATCTGGGGAGAAGTCTGTTCTATCTTCAATGATGATGCAACAGATGGTGAAGCAACACCCTGGAAAGTAGGAAGTCGAATTACAGACTCTGCTCGCTCCAAACCATGGTTGCTGGCTTGCTCCAAGGTAGTAAAAACAGAGGCTTTTGGTTCAAAATATGGAGAACCTAACACAATTTCCGGCTGTTGGCTTAAGAAGTTAAGGTGCGAGTCACATTGGATGAGCTTTTCAAAATGCTTGTTTAGCAGCCCTTGTGGACATTGCAGAAAATGCTGCCTGAACACACAGGTCAAATTTACATAAATATAATGTTCATATCAGTTCTAGCAAAATTACAGGACAGGTGTGAGAATGACCACACCTAGCTATCTTCTTAAGGTGAAGGTATGCTCGAGTAATTACAAAATATTCTTCTCATGCATATTTTATCCATCGAATAATAGGGTAAAGAATGAAATTAGGTAAATTTTCTTAGCACAAGGGGGAAAAACACTTCAATGTAACATGACCGAGCAATTGAGATGTAACACTAATAGTCTTCAAATATGAAAATTTCACATATCCATATCAAAAAGTAATGCAGAAAAATCTCATGGCTAACATAAAAGTTTGTATAGATCTAAGGAGAATTGGTCGTACATGTGCTAGCACAACATGGACCAAAAAAGTTTTGGGCATCACTGTCTTTTACGAGGTGAGAAAATAGTCCAAAAGAAAATTCCAAAACAGTAAATCCAAGTCAACCACAATGGGCAAGTAATTCAAATTCAAAAATAGGCACGTGAAGACAGATATGAATGTACCTTCAAATAAAAATAAATAAGAAACATCAACTACTTTTCAGTTTTCAGTACAGTATTATCCAGCATTATAAATTCTAAACCTGAAAACCCAACCATCATCCTTGATCCCAACGCTGAAGAAAATTAAGTGAGAAATTGAAGATTTACCTCCGCATGCTGGCCTCACCATCCGTAAAGTCAGCTGTTGCCTGCCACAAAGTGTGCTTCCTTGGTTGAGGGTTGGTCTCCCTGAAGAAAAGAGGCCATCTAGACAGCTGCATTAACCAAGCACACCAATATGTATGTAAATCATTAACCCAAAGTAGCAGTAATTCCATAAACTGATGTCCATAAATAATGATGGAGTCAATACCACAACATTTAGTGTACCAGGTCCATCATCAGGACAATTTGCTTTTAAAGCCATAATATCTGACCATTGTATTTCTATTTTACTTTTGAGTCCACCCTCGAGGATTTCCCAGACAAGCTTATGCTTAGCATAGTAACACTTTGCCACTAAATCACCTTCATACCTTGATTTGTACTGCCATCATAAAACGAGTCAGTTGACACATGCTTTACAAGCCCAGTAATAGTAGGACACAAGTATCTAATATTTTAATAAAGACCTCCCAACGTCCAATCTTTAAAAGTGAAGCTGGGAAGTTTGAAGCCTTTAGTTTCTCAGTGGTACCCGGCATGGTAGCGTCCTTGATTTCTTTTTTAACCAGAAAGTCAAAATTTTCACTGTTTGAAGCTCCAGCTGTGGACGCACTCCCATGTGAGAGTTTCATTTGAATTAGATCCAACAGGGACGGGCTCTTCCTTAGCGTCAAACCCAGAGGACTAGGTTCATCAAATGGATTGTTCTGCAAATAAGTTGCAGGTAATGAGTCAGGTCCCGAAATTGACTGCTAATTCATAGGCAACACTAATACTAATTAACTATCCCATAAACTCAGTCAAAGTTCAAAACAAATCAATTTCATTAAACAACTTCTACTTCAGAAAGTACCATCAAATATTTCGTTCTCGCTTACTCAATCAACATTTCACAGTGATAATACAATGAAGGAACTAAAAATTTTCCAATAAAAGTGGAAGCGAGAAGCCGCCTCAGACTATGTAACTATTCACTTCTCATCCAAATCCAAATAAACCGAATACAAAAATAGCCAATACTAATAACCTCATATACATTCAACTCAAGTAGTCTGATTACGACCTAAAAATGGTTAAATGGTTGCATGAGTTGGAAATGGCAAGCTAAAATTAAAAAGTCGGTTCGCTAAATCAATAATTTGAAAACAACGGCCACGAACAATTTCTTATTCGCTCCAGGCAACTAAATAGAATCATAACGGATCAAATACCTGATGAAAATCCGGCTTGAATCGCTTGTCCAAGCGACCGTGCCCTTCTTCAAAAGAATCATCACAATCCCGCTTCACCGCCGATTTTTCGGGGCACAACGCCATGTTAGAATTCACAACCATTGAAATTCTTAGCTACGAATACGCAATGAGACGACGCTTCGACAGAAAGGAGGAGGAGAAATCTAAGGAGGAGAAATTTATGAACCCTAGAATAAATAAAGGAAAGAGCGGAAGTCCTCATCGGTGCTTGGCGGCGAAGAAGACCCGCTGGTTTCAACACGTGCCGCATTGGAACTCCCACGTACCTGGGTCTTGATCGAGCCAAGCAGAAGTGAAATTACTGAAATAGTACTGTCGTATAGGGGCGGAGATTGGCGGGAAGGTGGGGGTAGAGTTGTAAATTCAATATCCGCTCGATGGCTGACACGTAGGGATTGCGTAAACAAAAGATGACGGCGGCGGCGATGGCGGCGGCGACGAGTGGATGGTTTTTAAAGTAAACGTGGCAGACGAGCGGAGAGTTCTGTTAGGTATGAATCAACTGGATTCCAATCATTATTAAAAACCATTTTATCCTTTATTTTATACTTTTGGACATTTCTAAACTTTTTTTTTTTGACATCTTATTTTTATTCTTTTTTACTTTCTAGAATTTTAAAATATGTGTTGGAGGAAGATTTGAGCATACACATGACGTGAGATGAGTGGATGCAAAATGTGACATGTGACTTATAGATACCACAAGAAAATGTCCAAGTGTGCACTTTTCGGCTCATCCGTCTCACTGAGTCGAATCCTTTCAGTGGTCGAGCCGAACAAGCTTGCTCATAATCGTGTTCTCATGTCATTGGTTGAACCGATCAGCTTACCTCAGCTCGGTCACACGTCCGACACACTCCACGATAACACGCAGCGTTTCACGGTAACCTTAAAGAGCCGTTGATGTCTTGTTGGAAACGCTGTCGGGGTCTTCGCCTGTAAATAGAACAATTCCGTTCATTTAGAGGTACGTGAACATTTCGATTCTCTATCGATTTAGTTCAGACTTTCATTAACTTTGGCATTAGAGTGCTGACTCTGTTTTGTAGGTCTTCTACGTGACATTCTAAGCTTACTGTCTAGATCATCCCATCCGAGCCGACATTCATGGAGTTTAACGATTTTCTAATTCAACAATATCTATCTCAGTTATTTGCGAAAATTCAATAATCAATGAATTTTAAAATTTATTTGACGGAACCTTAGACTCCAAAAAAAAATGGAAAAATGAATCCTCACAGTTAAAAGTATATAAACTTTTACAAATAAATAAATGATGTAGGTTTACGAAACTTCTTACCCAAAGAAAATGCTAAATTAGAAATAGATAAAATAGAAAATTTTCTCTTATAATTTAAAAAACTTATTGTGAATAGTCTTTTCGACTATAAAGATGGAATCCTCCATTTAGATAGGTGAAGAATGATAAATTTGAAAATGTAGTTAGAAAAAAGAAAGTAAAATAATAATATAAAAATGAATACATAAGAAAAAAACAATAAGATATAAGGTAAGGTTGCACCATCTCCTACATATTTAATACTTTTTTCCAGAACATATTAAATACTTTATGCTTCAAAAACGTTACAAATATCCGCCACATGTCAAACTAAACCTAACTCAAACAGGTTAAGGCATTTATATCCAATAAAAAAGTAGTGAGTTCGAAATCACATCCTATATATTGTACTCTAAAAGAAATTAAAAAGAAAAAAGTCAGATTATTTTTATATATTAAAAGTGTTTTAGTTTTAACTTCATGTATTTTATCGAAAAATTTGAACACTTAATTTTGTTGTAGATTTTAGTATAAAATTTTATAGTTCATCCAGAACTACACTCGAACAAATTTTATTAATTTTTTTAGTACAGTAAATTTATTAGATTAGTTTAAAAGGATATTTCATTATTCGGTCAATGTAGCCTCATTTATAGCTATTTCATGCGTCAGTTATATGTTGAAGACACCATCAATAATTATTTTCAAAATAAGAATGTCGTGGAACATACTCAAAAACGAAATAAGCTTGACTCGACCACAATAAGGAAAGTGATGCCTCATAGTCACAATTTTAAGCCTCATAGTCACAATTTTAACCTAAAATAAATATGCTCAAGCTTGGCCAGCCTTGCTTATCTGTCCCGATCTAGAAGCAGTGATTATGATTTATTTTTTAGTATATACTTTCAAAACATTCACTTGCTCCTGAAACTTTCATTTTTTTTTTTCACTTTAACCCTTATATTTGTAAAACATATGTTTTAGGTCCCTTTAAGCAAAATTTGGACACAAATTTCATTATAAAATGAAAACTTTTGATTATAAAATCATTGTTATATGTACTAAGAAAAAACCAAACTCATAGCTATATACAACAAATTATGATGGAAAGAAATGAGATAAAAAAAAATGAAGGGACCAAAATAGTCGTTTTTTTCCCTTATAAATATAGGGATCTACACGAACGTTTTGAAAGTACAGATACTAAAAAACAAAAATCAGAAGTATAGGGACAAAAATGTATATATACTAAAGTGAACAAAAGTCCAATGACCAAATCAGTATTTAAACCTATTTTATAATAAAGCACCTTTGTCTGTATTATTATTGGTTAAACACATCTCCATTGGGTAGCCTGCCAAGTTAGCAAATAGAGGGGAAGACAATTTAAAGAAGGAACTAACTGATGGAATAAATCAGGCAAATAATTCTGTAAAAGCAATCAAACTTTGCCCTTTGATGAGTTTTGGGTACTGAAAATCATTTGGTTACAAAAGAAATGTAAATACAGCCTCCTAATAGGGTGGGTTGCCTTTGCTTCTATTTGGCCTGCCTATTCACCTTCAGGTATGGCAAAGCACCAATCACATTATCATAGTCACTTCGGCTCACTGGGTGCTGTGTTAAGACATAAAAACAAAACGAAAGCAAGCTCAGAAACACAACCAGACAGCATTAAGATTGCATGAGAACAGCATTAAGATTGCATGAGAACTACCAAATTGCCTTCCACAACAAGGTCAAAACCCAGAATTTTGGTATTATGAAACTGGATTGGTTTACTTTGGGCTCGTTTGGTAACGTTTCTGTTTCTCGTTTCTGTTTCTTTATTTTTAATGAAGAAAAGTGTGTTGTATGGTTTCAACCTCCAAGAATTCAAGTATGATAAAACAATATTTTTATTCATGTTTTGGAAAAAATTAGAAATGGGAACAAGAAAAGAGAAACTTGTTTTGATTGTTCCTAAAATTTCTATACAATTGTGAGAATGTTTCCAAAAAAGAAGAAACAAGAAACAAAGTTAGTGGTAAAATACTTAGATTTATTAAGAAAATTAGAAACGAGAAACAAGAAACGGAAATGTTATCAAACGAGCCATTTACTTCTTTATTTATAATTTTTTTTAATAACTGGGAGTTGGAGTTTTGATCCCCTATACCCAGAGGCATCCGCACCTGCCACAAGGCCAGAACTTTAGAGACATCAGGAACTTTTGATATTTTTATTTTTTAGTGAAAGAAACAATTTCATTGATGTATGAAATTACAAAAGCCTCAAAAGAGGGACAGGGACTTTTGATATTAAGTTTACCAGAAGGTTTAAACTTGACATCTCTAGGCCARTATGACTAAGAGATGCCAAAGTCCTTGCCAACCGGACTGTCCCTGGAGGCTTGATGGTTTACTTCATTGACAACAGATTTTCTTCTACGAAGGTTACATTCAACACTACAAGCATTTTCTTATCACATTTTCACCTTCATTTGTTATCATCAACTGATGGAGGGACTGTCAGATCACCTTATATAAGGCTCTGTCCATAACCACAAGAATCTTGTGCATGAATATTGTTGATGTGCACACAAGGCAAGGTTTGAAATTTCACCAAGAAAAAGACAAAAATAAAATCAGAAGACTTAATGAAGGAAGTAACAATCTTGATGGAAACCAAATTTAAACAAAAGGAACAAAAAGAACAAAAAGAACTGCATTTTGATGGTCTCATAAACATCTGAAAAGTCAGCAATCACTACAAGAAATCAACCGGGGAAGTGTCAGCAGAGTACCATGTGTACTAAATTCTGAAGATTCAAAACCAAAGGAATGCTGAAGATCTTTCCTACGACGTGTTTTGTACTTAAGAGTTTCATGGATATATCTCTTGGGCACTTAAGACTTAAGAGTATCAAAACAACACAACGCTTCTTTCCTAAACGGTCTCTGTAACAATCCTCAAGATCACCAACACTGACAGCACTGGGGATTATGAATTAAACCAACTATGACAACCGATGAATAGTTCCACATTAGATCATGCTTCCAGAACGAACTTGATTGAGGTTGAATGCATGTCATTAGTTTACAATATGATTAGGATTAAACCAAGAGATAAAGGAAATTTTCAAATTTCGTAAGGATTCTTTCTAAAACTCGGTTGATAACTAGCATCCACGATTGATAGATCACTTGTCGAGGAATTATACTGATTGGAAACAGTGGCTGCATTGGCTAAACTTCGATCCATTTATATAATACTTCTCCCAAACAAATTCAAGGGTCCAAGTTTTGAAATGCAGCATACAGATACATAATCACAAATACAAAAAGAATCAAAGAGGACATACCATTTTGGAAAGCCGTAATTTCCTCTTTGTATTCTTCTTGTACAGCAAATGCTGCTTTCCAGCTCTCCTCCGAACGATCTTCCCGCGACCCGTCACTCTGAATCGCTTGGCCGAAGCCTATCCAGTAACACCAAACAATTAAATCAGAAGCAAATATAAGAAAATTCCAGAAGGCCAGCAGAATGCTTAAGATATAGAAATAATAGTAACCCTTTCATTAGGCGTCTATAATTGGGTACTTTTAAGGGTATCTTAAATTCAATTTGCAATTGTCGAAACTTGCAGCAATTCGATTGAAAAATGCAACTAAACATAATCAAACGATCGAGAAGACTGAAATTAACTTCAAATTTCATCATAATCCAACCAGAATTGAACCACACAAAAAGATTTCATAGCATACGGAGGAGAGAAACAGCGAGAGACCTTGTGGGTTTTCATTTTATAGCCTTTAGCAGCGACAACAGTGAGAGGAGTATGCACTTGAGAGGTGGGAGCAATATGAAATGACTTCTGAAGGAGAGCGACTCCGAACCCGGAAATGTTGGGGGAAGAACCAAGCCTCAAGGAGTTCACCTTGTTGAACGACGAAGCGAGCCGGACGGAACCATGAGAGACGCGAACCGATGGGCGAGAGCACAATGGGGAAAATCTAAGGCCAAAGGACACTGTCGTCGAAGCAGACGCCATAACTGAAGCTTCGAAGCGCCTCGTCTTTCTTCTGCTTCTTCTTCCTCTTCCTGCCAATCTCTGCCTCAGACACGAACCGCTGAGCGGATAAAGTAAAGCGCTTTTTTTTTTTCTTTTTTTCTTTTTGGATTTATCGATTTCTTTTTTCTGAGGGGAAAAAAAACTGTTATATTACATCAGTATTTTGAAGTTTTTTTTTTAATACTATTTTGAAGTTTATGGTAGGTATACTCTAGTAGTAAAAAAAAATAATAAAAAAAAAAATGATAGGTATACTCTATAGGTTGCAAATTTGCAATTCTGCTTCATTCTTTCAAAAATTGATTCTTAAAATTATTAAAAAAATGTCATTTATGCAACTTTTCTGTTAAAATGAAAATGTGAGGCAGTGTGACATGAATTGGACGATGAATTGTCAAAAAAAGAAAAAAAACAAAGTTACATCTAAAAATATGTGATTTCAATTATGCTCATAGGTTAAGTTTCGACTATACTCTCGTAATTTAAAAGTCTCACTTTAAACTTTTTTTTAATTGTATTAAAAAAATACTTTTTTTAATTATTTAAACCAATTTTTTGTTAGCTTTTCCATTAAAATGGAGATAAATGGTGGTGAGCTGTAAAAAAAATCAAAGGATATCAATCACATTAAAAATAAAGTCATAAGTTTATTTACCTCTCATGTCTCTGACAAAATTTTCAATAGGGTCGAGTTCCGAAAATAAGAAATGCATGTTTGATCCCGTCCTCGATTCTATTTTTCAAATAATTAATATATATTTATTATTCTTTTTTATTTTTTAAATTCTAAAAATAATAAAAACAATTATAAAATCGATAATTTTTCTCGAGAACATCTCAAATTGAAGAACGAGGTGAAGACGAGGATTAAAAATTTTAACGAACATGAGAATGGGAGAGAAAATCCTTACTTATATCCATATATTGTCATCTTTACTTTACATAAATTTTTTTCTTTTTAATATGTATTTTCAATTTTTTAACTTTTTAAAAACAGTTAAAATATATATTGATAATTAATTTCTTACCTCTAAAGATAAAAATTGTTTTTCTCCACCCATCAATCTTTTTTTTTTCTTTTTTTGCCATTGGCACTATTTTGAATGTGATTAAAAAGATAATTTTTTAGCAACTCACTGCCTCGTCACATTTCTATTGTATTTTTAACACAAAAGAGTTTTTTTTAAAACAACTTTAAAAGTTGAGGGCAGATAGGAACTTTTGAAATAATAAGGGTAATTGAAGCATCAATGATATTTTATATAGTTTAACCAACATATATACATATTTGAAAAATATTCACATTTATTCTTTTAGTACAAAAAATGTGGGGCACCGGGTTTCAAACCTCCAAAGCCATAAAAATTCTCTTATACTACAATAATATGTACTACTTTCCTTTATATTATATCGTAATGATATGGGATGCAGTAATATTAAAAAATTATTTATGAAAGAAAATTTATAGGGTAAATAGGAGCATGTACTATCGCAGTACTTGGGTTTTCCTTTCGACTTCAAGGAAAAGAGAAAATGTCATTTACCACCGATTTATGCTTATGTTTTCAAATTAAATTTTATCATGAACTATAGAAATGTGTAAATTTTTACCCTGAATTTTCATCAAATCGCAATTTAAACTTGGATAAGTGTTGTATTTTTCACCTCAAACTTTTACAAGTGTTTTAATTTTTACCTTTTTGATAAATTTTCATTTGAATTATGTTGAAACAAGTATTATCACACGTGTCCAATAAATTACGAAAAAAAAATGTATTTTAAATGAAGAAAGCGATCACTTTAGGTTAAAATTTGTAAGTTTTTCCAAAGTTAGTTAAATATTCTATTTTTTTATCACATTTAATTTTATGCAAAGTTTGATTTTCATTAATTTAATGACTTATTGAATTCTTTTACATTTTTTTAAATTACTATATGAATTATCAAAAAAATTCAATATTGCCACATTTATACAAGTTTAGGGTCTAATTTTATAAGTGCAGGGTCCAAATTTGATGAAACTAAAAGTTAGAAGTAAATATTGATGCAAGTTGTGAAGTTTTTTTCATAAAATAAATGTATTCCTTTTATTTCCCCTTTCTTATTTTTGATATTTGTTGTTTTACGCCACACGAAAACATCCAAGTGGGAATGAGACTAATTATGAGTCGTGAAGAAGTGACGACTTTCTTAGATTGGAAATGTGTGTACTCAAAAGACCAAGAAGAAGATTTGAAATAAGCTAAATAAGTTCAAATATCTTATCTTTACCATTAACATTTTTTTTTTTACAATTTGAACTTGTTAATTAAGAGATAATACATTGATATCATTGAAGCAGAGGCAAAATACTACTCATTTTATGCTCAAGTTGGTATTTGAGAGTTCTAGTGTACATGTTTCTTTAATTAAGCAAATACGTGAGCGTGAGAAATCCGTCGTCCTTCCAATCCCGAAAGAAATATAAACGAACTATCACGAGTTAATATATATATTGTTGGAGGACGCATAACGTCATGCTACGTGTCATTAGAAGTTAGTCTTACTAACCAGGCTATTGAAGATCTGATGATCGGAATGAGCGGAACCGCCCAACTCCTCCCTCGCCACTACTTTGAGTTGTGTGTCGTGTACTTTTGCAGACGTACATCATGGCCAATCACCACCTTAATCATTTGACATCTATAAATTATATCTAAAGTAAACTCATGTTGAGATACCACAATTCTGATTCTAAAAAGACCAATTTGCCTGATAGATTTGTGGTAACATATATATTGTATGATTTAATTTTTATCATATATACTATTGTGCGACATTAATACGAATTTGGAGGCCATGTTACGTTGCATTTAATAGGGTATGGGTATAAGAAAATAACTTCTTCTTTTTTTCATTATTCTTAATATATTTGATCAAATTTCAAGCTTGCACCATAAATTAAATATTTTTATAGTGAAGAGGGAGTGGCATATGAGAATGTTTCTCTCATTTCCCATTAAGGAGAGACAAGGCAATAAAGAGCAAACCTCATTATTTGTTAAAGAAACATGCATTTCTATAAGGAACCAAGCAGCTCTACTGCTCTAGGTCATGAATAAAAGTAAATAAAGTTGGTTTACTTTCTTTAAATTTTATTTATTACTATTATTCTTTATCATCATTCTTTTTTTTTTTTGAAAATAAGAAATGCATTTATAAACAAATACGATTTCTTAAAATATAAAACTAAAATTAACTCGTTCTTTTAATGTTTAGCTAAGGTCAAAATCACAAATTTTATAATTAGAACAAGTGTTTAATAGGTTCTTAAAATTTAAATGTAATGTATATTTATCTAGTTATTTTACTTTAAAAAATTTATAATAAGTGATTGAACTTCCTAACTATGTCTAATACGTCAATGTTTCGTTAACTCCCTCAGTTTATTGTTTTCATGGTACACTAATTACATGATGAGCTGATTTTGGATAGGTTTAAAGCATCTAGAGATATCCAGTGGTGCATATGCTAAACTAGTAATGTTAATAGAAAAAATCTAGTAGATGTCGGGTGTTCGAGAGTTTGATTGAGTTTTATCTTATCTTGGACCTAACTTAAAATTGTAGATTCCAATTCAAAAGACCTTTTTCTTAAGTTATAAATCCAACTCAAAAAAAAAAAAAAGTTTGAGTTGAGTTGGTTCTATTCTATCAGATTTTAATTTATTTTTTTACCCCTCAATATAGTCACTATAGATAGAGGAATGTAGCTTATATATATGTATGTATATTTATATATCATGATAAATGACGTGTCCTTTGCAAAAAAAATATTTATATAAAAAATAAAGGATGTGGCTGTAATTAATTTTGGCGATAATTTATTTCTGATTTTCCATAGTGGACGCTGGCGAAGCAAAAGATAAGGAAAGAGCGACAGAAAATATGGCAGATTCCACCTTTATCTTCTCCGGTCCTTCCGCCGTATCTCGCTCCCTTTTCAACGTCAACAATCGCAGAAATTTTCGAACCGCATTGGCAAAACGAACCGACGATTCCACCGCCACTAAATCGAATCAAGAAAATCAATTCGAGTTTCCGTCGCTGAGAGTTCCAAATCCACTTGTCGCTCGATTTGTCGTTTCGGTTCTCGGATTAGGGTTCGTCGATGCAGGGTACAAAAATTAAGTTAATTTGTCTTCTTCGTCGATCTTTTTTGTTTTTTTGAATTGAACTTGAAGGACGGATTGGAATTAATTTGATCAGGTACAGTGGAGACTGGTCTAGAATTGGAGCAATAACTAAAGAGAGCGAAGATTTGCTGAAGATTGGAGCTTTCTTAGTGGTTCCGTTTTGCGTATTTCTGATATCTTCTTTTGCCAAACAGACGGATTCTTCGTAACCGTACCGGTTAGTGACTAGCAGTAATTGCAATGGTAGTTCGAGTTCCCCTTTGCATATTTCAAACAATTTTTCTTTTCTATTAGATGTAATATAAATAAATTCAGTAACAACTAAACAAATTCAATAAATATCTTCCTTGTTGAGGACTGAGGAGTCAGACTTTTTACATCTCCGGTGTGTATATTATTGAATGAATGGTCTGTATTTTTTATTTTAAGAGGGCACTCTTTGTTGACAAAATGAAAGAGACTCTTGAATTTGTAAGGAGTACGAGCAAATTAATTTACAGGATAATTTTAAATGAATCAAGTGTTTAGCCCCACTTATATCAGAAACAAATGATAAAATTTGTAAAGATGGGAACATGGATAGTGTATATGATATTTTTAAATATTTTCTAAAAATTACGAGCTAGATATATATAGATTACTTGATATATTTCAAGGTTAAACATATGATAACGTATCAATTTGATAGTAAAAATATAAATTTGAAATATATACTTGAAAACACCAAAGCCATAATTTCTTTTTTATTTTCTAAGTAGCAGTGAAGTTCGAATATACAACATTTTGATCAGAAATATATATCTTAACCAATTGGGTTAAACTAAGTTAGTACTAAAACCATATTCAACTAGGAAAAAGTTTCGTTTCAAGACATTTCGGGTGTGTTTAGGAGTGATTTTGACATGACCAAAATCACTTTTACTATTGTCAAAATTATTTCCCTTTCCATTGATCATGTTTGGCAAATTAATTAAGATTCTAAGAAATCCTACGATCATTTTAAATTGATTTTTAAGTTATTACTTTGATAGTGATTTTGAAAAATCGATTATATTTAAATCTCTTTTTTAAAATCATTAATTCTACAAAACTTTGATTTATTATATTACTATACTTTTTTTCCCTGTAATCAAGAGTAATGCATTAATAAGAAATGTGGATGCCATGTGAGCTCCTAGAGATGAATCTCCATCGACAACGGTCCTAAGCTAGGGAGGGAAGCTGTTGAACAGCTAAAAAAAGAACCCTCGGAAATTGCTCTCTTTGTTGAACAATCCGCTAGCTTATTGAGCAAACAAATAAAATGCACAAAAGAAATCAAAGGAGAATGAGTTTGAAATTTCCCCTGTTTCAGTTGATTGCTTTACGTTGGATTTGTAAGGGAAGTAATGCAAACAAAGTCTCACGGCTCAAAAATAAGAGAGGACAATTATCCTCATTATGAAACATTTTGAGTGGAACGACAAAAAATCATGAGATATTTTGAGTGGAACTAAAAGCAAAACCGTGAGGGCTATATTTATAATAAATCGTGAGGGCTATCCCAATATCTCATACGATTGTGAAATATTGAGATACCGTTTTCTTTTAACACTTTCTTCCTTCCAGAATAGAAATCAATGATTACAGCAAGCCACAACGAGAGATAGATTTAACTATCTGTCGAACAAATATAAAAGCCTCTCAGCTTTACTTTTAATTTCACTCAAAAGTTTCATACCAAATAGAAATTTATATACTATGGATCACTTTCTCTTCTCTGATGAAACTTTATTTACTTTACAATACTAAGGCTCGAAGCTGTATCAGGTATTTACTTGGGTTGGACCAATTTATTCTTTATTTATCAAATGGTCCACATTTTGTTCTTCAGAAGAGGTACTGTCCATTAAGGAGATCCTATGGTGAAAAGACCATTGGGGTCCACATACGTATGGGCAGGAAGAAGCAAATTCCAAAAGAAGGTTTGGGTTTTCAATCAAAGAGGCTTATTTTGGCAAAAAAAAATAAATTTATAGTTCAAATAAGTAAATAATACTAATAAATTAAAAAATAATAATGGACAGTAAAAATTGCCACATTTATAAATATAACAATAGGGCTATGATTTTGAAAATATGATTGATATATACATATATATATATATGTTTTTTTCTTTTTCAAGCAATACTTTGTATATTACTAATAGATGTTGAAGTAATACCTTATATATTACTAATATGTCTTCGTTAATAAATGTCTATTATAGTGTCTATTAACGAAGATATCTATTATTGATGACATGCAGAGTTGACACATTACGAGAGAGAAATTACAGTCTTATTTCAAGACTATTTTAATATTTACTTCTTTTTTACTATATTTGCTAATCCATAATACATTATTACTATATTTGCAATTTATTGGACACAAGCGCTATTGTGTGTGTATATATATCATTTAATTCAATCACTAAAATAAATGTCAATTTGAGCATAACTCATAACTGGTCTCTTCTCAGTCAAATATTCAAATCTTCCCCCTTACATAGTTGAATTTATAAATTAAAAAAACAAACATCAAAACCAATATTAATTTATTCAAAATCTAAAAATACTAAAATAAAACACTAACTTACCACCAATGAGACCAAAATTCAATGATACAAACAATTCTATCCAACCAAAATATAATAAACTAGTGTAGATTAGATGTTAAGCTTTGCTTTTAGTTTCACCAAAAACACCTCATCCAATGAAGATAATTATGCCTCGACAATCCCCTGCAACCACTATTCCTACAAACTAACACGAGTTCGAGTTAACGAAAAGGAAAGTGCACGTTGTTTGTATAGGTAGTGACTATAAATTCTTTTTAAGCCTTTATTGACCATTCTTCCATGATCTCAGGATATCCTCTTATTCAGATACCTCCCCTCTCTAACCCCAACCGTAGACGACGACTAAACTAAAATCGGTATAAACACCAAAGTTGCAAGTCTAATTTCCAAGGACTCCACCCCATACAAATTAAATTCAAAATTAAACCATACGCATTTTTATTTACCAGTGTCCTGAGCAGGAAATAGTTTTACCTCTACAGTGGGTTTTAAGTGCCAGCTGGAAGCAAAGGACGACGTTATCATGTGGGGGTTGCTGGAGCCTGGAATTTGTGTGCAACTGCGTATTGGGAGTGTGGTGATAGCCCTGAGATCTCCACTTTCCATTTTGCTCAAACAAAATCCTTACGCTCAAACTTAGAGACATAAAAAACGAGAGGCCCCAATTTGCCAAAATTGAAATGCCACCCTTACCCTTCCCCCTCTCTTAT
>NW_019104494.1:4023209-4040864 GCF_001995035.1 Momordica charantia | reverse complement strand
TGTGTTAAAACAACCAACTTTGCTATTTATTACACATTATGATCTCATAAATAGTTATTAAAGTTGATATTTATTATTACCTTTAAAACGTGACTCAAACATACTCTAAAAAATGTTACTTCTTCCAACACCTTTCTATATTTTTCAAAATTATATATGAATAGGAGATCTAGATACAACAATAATGACACAAAATAATTAGACAAAATATATTCAAATTAAAAGTCTCCACTCTTCTTAAAATTAAAATAGTTTTTATTATATATCCTTTTAGCACAAACATCGATAGAAGTGTAACGAGTCAAATTCGAGATGCTCCCGAACAAAATCTAAAACAAATACAAATTACAATACATATGGTACACAGAAAGTTTGAATACACGAAAATTTGCTCATTTCTTCACTCTTGATATTTAGGCTGTACATTGCTTCCATTTAAGCAGTTATTTTTTTGGAAAATTGAAAAAATACATATAGTACGAACAATTTTATGAAAGAATAAATACAAGGAAATTATATTGTAGGGAATATCTACAGACAGGATCCTGGATGTGAGGAAGCTCTTAGGAGTACACGTGGAGACGTGTCACTTAACGAACTTCTCGTTATCGCACGAGGTACACTTCTTTTTCCCTCTGTACTGTAAGCATTTAGAAAATGAAGGATTGGCGTGGGTCCCATTTCGCCCATCACAGTTTTCGTTTAAGTTATTCGTCCTGCACCGTTGGATCGGTTGACTTTTAGCTTTAGTTTCCTTTTGGGAACGGTGAGCATTTAATTTCGGTGTGAGTACTCGTTGGAATCATCGTGATCGTGGAACTTTTGGGTGGGGTCCGCAATCTGACGGGATGGGATTGTTTTGGTGGGAGTGCACGGTTTTTAAATAGTTCTCATGTAGAGGATTAATGATGGATTTTATCGTTGCCGGGTTTGAGAGGTGAAATTTTTTTTACTACTCTACTTCCCACTATTTTCAAAATAGTAACTTATTAAAAATGACGTGAGATCTATTATATTTGTTTAATATTGGACTTTTTCTCGAGTTGAGAGTTGGAAGTTACACATCACGTGATTGTATAGTCGATTGTACTTTGGTTTTTATTTAAATAATTTTTTACTTTTACTTTTAATTTTTGTTTATTTTTCATCTATGTAATTTCAAAATCTTCAATTCAATTTTCATATTTTCAACGTTATGTTTATTTTAGATCTTCAAAAAGTGTATTTTGATCCATATAACTTTAACAATTGTTATTTTGGTGTTGTCTTGAATTTTTATATGCAATGGAAACTATTTAATAAAAAATTATTGCTACATTTTAAGAAATTTTTTGAATGTAACCATGTGTTGAAATTGATATTGAAACAATGAGATAAAAAATAAAATGCATCGAAACAAGACAATCACTTTTTTAAAGTATAAAAAATAAAGTCAACTTTAACATAGTTCAACTAGTTTAAAGTCTATCTCAAAAAAGAAAAAAACTAAAAAATCATAAGTTCGAATTTCCACATCTGTATGTTGTATTAAATAAAAAAGTACAAAAAGATCAAATAGACATTTTGGAAATATAGGAATTAAAATTAACAAAAACTAACAGTAGATGGATGAGAATGAACATTCTAATAATCAAATAAACAAAAAGATAAAAGTACCTAGACTATAATATATTTAAGAATGTCAATATTGTTATATGATAAATTCATTTGACTTGTTTTTTAACCAACCTTTTTAGTGGGTAAGTTGGCATTTAAATGTTATTTCAGAGTTAGTGGGGCTTTTTTTTGGCATGGGTTTTGATTAAGTTGCCAGAAATAAATTTTTATTTTATCGATGCAATCCTACTTTAATTTTCTATTGTAAATATAAGTATAATTCAACTGGTTAAAATATATATTTTCTATCATAAATTAATAGGTTCAAATCTCTACTTTTATATTGGACTAAAAAAAATTCTTTAGTTTTTGGTTATGTGAGGATATAATCTTTTTATATCAAAATTTTTTTACATAATAAAAGTAAAAGAATAAGAATGCCGAAAGGGCATATGCTAAATCAGCAAAACAATTATCAGATGTTACTCCAAAAATAAAAATCATGATCTTACTCAAAAGAAATATATATAGCAAACATGATGAATCTCTGTTGAACTTTTTTTAAATAATATTTTTGCAAATCCTAAAAACAGAGAAATTCAAAATAAAAAATATAAAAATGTTTTCATAGTTCATTTATCATAACATCCGAACCATTATTAACATGCCATGATTTTATGCGTATTAAAAAAAAAAAAACGAATACAACATCCTTTTACCAACCTTTACAACTTGTCTATTCAAATAAGTATATTGGTACTAAAAAGTTAAATTACAATTTGATACGTATATTTTTAAAAGTTTTAATTTAGTCTTTATGGATTGGACTTAACTTTAATTTTGTTTCAATTTGATCGATACGATTTAGTTAAATCTATAAGTTGTCTCAAATTTGTGTTTACCTACTTTGAATTCACCCATTTTCTTTTTTACTAAACCATAAAGTTTAATACAGTTGTTACCTAAATAAAAACTACTGTGTGAAAAAACATGTTATCCATAGAACAATAAATTTGACTAAATCATAAGTATCAAATTCAAACTAAATCGAAATTAGAAGGACTAGATTAAAAATTCTATCATAAATTAGATTAAAAGCAAATCTATAATTTAACTTTTTTTTTAGGGAAATTTTGCAAGTTAATTTAACTAAAATGAAAACGAAACAGGGTTCCCGCGCAAAAGAGGGTAACGAAAATAACGGCAACATTTAATTTTATTTATAATTTTCCAGGTTCGGGGCCCTAAGCTAAAGGATTCGGTGGATATCATCTCTCTAAAACCCTGCCACGTCACAATCGTCCAAGGTAACCTGACCGCACACATTAAAAAGAAAAAAACCGAAGCGAATCCAACGGACCCATCGGGTCCTTTATCGTACATCATGCCGCACCCTATAAAATCTCCTCTCGAGTTCTAATTTTCCGGTTTTCGGTATTTTGGCAGAGGACTACACAGAAGAACTCGCCGTCGCGCACATCCGGCGACTGCTCGACATCGTCGCTTGCACCACCTCCTTCGGCGCATCTTCCAATTCTCCCAAGTCGTCGGGTCGAACCAGTTGCAAGGATTCCGGTTCTAAAGATATTGCCTCGAAAGAATCTGGTTTGACCGATTATGAGGCTGCCCTACCCAGTCCGGAAAGCGGCGGCGAGCAGAGTTCGAAACCTAAACCGGCCGGAACCGGAGATAAGAAAGCGATTACAGGCTCCGGAGGTGGGACTCAGAGTGCCAGACATGGGGCTAAGAGTGTCAGAAACCCCGATGGTTCGTTCGATTGTTCGGAGAAACCTGACGGCTCCGTTTCAATGTGCCCGCCGCCGAGGCTTGGCCAGTTCTACGAGTTCTTCTCCTTCTCCCATCTGACGCCGCCACTTCAATGTGAGTTGTCTAGGTTTCCGTCAATATGAGATGATCATAATTTGGGTTTTTAGGAAACTGGAGCTACCACAAAATATAAACACATTTTGCTCATGCTTCCTGAAATTAGTGTCGCGCGCGCGGGTATGTTTGGAAAACTTGTATTTGGATTATAATCTTAGTTACATTTTGCGGTTGAATAGATGAAACTCGTTATTTCAAAGACGCTGAAATTGGGGGTTCTGCACTGTTTTCTTAGCGAAAATTTTTCCCCCCTTCATTGCAGACATTCGGAGATCAAGTCGTCCATTCCTTGTGGATAAAGCAGAAGATGACTTCTTTCAGATTGATGTGAGGGTCATCATTCTGTTATCATTTTCCCCCTCGTAGAAATGTTTTTATTCACTAAACTGCTCGGGCATGAGAACTGCTTACTGATATACTGTGAATAATTGTATCTGAAGGTTCGTGTTTGCAATGGAAAACCAACAACAATTGTTGCTTCAAGAAAGGGGTTTTACCCTGCTGGGAAACATCTTCTTAATCATTCCTTGGTGTGTCTGTTGCAGCAGATAAGCAGGGCATTCGATGCTGTAAGTTTTAATTAGTAATTTTTATCTCAATAAACTGCAGACATGCTTGATTTTATTTATTAATATTAATATTAATATTATTATTATTATTTTTTGCAGGCATATGGAGCTCTTATGAAAGCTTTCACAGATCACAACAAAGTAAGTATATTTGTCATACAGTGTTAGGATCATGGAGAAGATGATGCCATATTGACAACGTTTCATTTCAGTTTGGAAACCTACCCTATGGTTTTAGGGCAAATACTTGGGTGGTTCCTCCTGTTGTTGCTGAAAATCCATCTTTCCCTCAACTTCCTGTAGAAGACGAGAACTGGGGAGGAAATGGAGGAGGGCAAGGAAGAGATGGCGAGCATGACCTCAGGGAGTGGGCAAAAGAGTTTGCAATACTAGTTGCAATGCCTTGCAAAACTCCAGAGGAGAGGCAAATTCGTGATAGAAAAGCATTTCTGCTTCACAGTTTATTTGTCGACGTGTCTGGTTTCAAAGCTGTTGAAGTGATCAAGCGCCTTGTCGAGACTAATAAATTTCCTGTGAATGATCCAAATGGTTTGGCATTCCACGAGGAAATTGTTGGAGATATAAGTATTAAGGTAACGAGAGATGTGCGAGATGCAAGTGTAAAATTGGATCGTAAAAATGACGGGAGCTTGGTTCTTGGAGTCTCAATGGATGATCTTTCTCGGAGAAATTTACTTAAAGGCATAACTGCTGATGAGAGTGCTACTGTTCATGTATGCAATATACCTACTGGGAATATTTGTAATGATATGTTATTTCAATTTCAAGTTGTCTTTATTGCTATAGGTATCTGTTGGTGCAGGACACTTCCACATTAGGCGTTGTGGTCATTAGACATTGTGGCTACACAGCCATTGTGAAAGTTGCAAAAGAGGTGAATTGGGGAGAAAATCCAATTCCTCGAGACATTTACATTGGGGATCAACCTGAAGGAGGAGCCAATGCTCTGAATGTTAATAGGTATTTTTCGGTTTTTTTTTTTTTTAAATCTTCAGATTATTGACTAGGAACCAATATTCTAGGATGAAAATTGAGTGTAAGCCAATCATCTTGGAGAAATTTTTATTACTTGTTAACAGGTTTTTTTAAACCTATTAATATTTGGATCATTTGAAATTTCAATTCAGCTTGAGAATGTTGCTGCACAAGTCATTCACGCCTCAGGCATTAAATGCTTCTAATCGATCACATAGCACAGATGTTGATAACTTACAATATTCAAGGACAGTAGTGAGGGAAGTAATGGAGGAAAGTTTGTTAAGGTTGCAGGAAGAACCTGCCAAAAAATCTAGGTCCATTAGGTGGGAGCTAGGTGCATGTTGGGTTCAACACTTGCAAAATCAGGCTTCAGGAAAAATTGAGTCTAAAAAACCCGAAGAAACTAAGTTAGAGCCAGTTGTAAAGGGTCTTGGGAAACAAGGTGCACTTCTTAAGGAGATCAAGAAAAAAACAGACAGTGGAACTAGTAAAGTAGAACCTGGTAAGGAAGTTGATCCCACTAATCAGAAGGCACTGGAGAAACAGGATGAGGATAAGGAACAGATGTGGAAAACGTTGCTTCCTGAATCTGCCTATTTGCGACTGAAGGAATCAGAAACTGGTCTCCACAAAAAGGTTTGATCATTCTAAGTTTACTAATTCGAAGATATTTGATACTGTTAACACTTTTTGCTCCTTGGATGAAGCTTTAGAATATTGTTCTTCCTGTTGTTATGCTTTAGCTTTTGGCTTAATATTGGGTATTGGTCTCTCCTGGCAGTCACCGGAGGAGTTGATTGATATGGCTCATAAGTACTATGCTGATACTGCACTTCCGAAACTGGTTAGAATGTCAATAATTATATTTTGTTGGTGCTTCTTGTATTGTGCTCAAGATGACTAATTCTTACAATCCCAAATTAAATAGGTTGCAGATTTTGGGTCCCTTGAACTCTCACCTGTTGATGGAAGAACATTGACAGATTTCATGCACACCCGGGGTTTGCAAATGTGTTCTTTAGGACGTGTGGTAATAGCCTCATTCTGTTTGATGACATCTTTCTTGCTGTTTTAGAGTTTTATTTTTTATGAGGATGAGTGTTCTAGTGCAAATCATATCTCTATGTTCTCCAAAGAACATCAAGACCAAAACAAAGTGTCATAATAAGAAAAAATATATTATTCTTTGCAAATGATTAAATTTAAAATCATATGGATCGCTGGAATGCGGCTTTTTAAGCTCATTTTTCTTGTTTAATTACAGGTTGAACTTGCAGATAAGCTTCCACATGTCCAATCTTTATGTATACATGAAATGATTGTTAGGGCTTATAAACACATATTGCAAGCAGTTATAGCTGCAGTTAATGTTTCCGACTTGGCCGCATCAATAGCATCGTGTCTAAATGTGTTGATGGGAACACCTTCGATCGAAGATGAAGCCGATTGGACCAACGATGTTAATTTGAAATGGAAGTGGGTGGAAACATTCCTTTTCAAGAGATTTGGATGGCAATGGAAATATGACAGCACTCAAGATCCCAGAAAATATGCTATCCTTCGAGGATTATGCCACAAGGTTTGATGACGAGACAAGGCTATTTTCTCTTTGGAAAATTCTTCATATATCTTTTTAACACCGACATTGTGTTCATCAGGTGGGGCTTGAGCTTGTCCCCAGGGATTACAATATGGAAACTGCATCACCTTTCAAAAGATCAGATATTATCAGCATGGTTCCTGTGTACAAGGTTGTGTACATTCAAATTTTCACATTACGAACCGAATGATTTGGATTTTGTGTTGGTTTGACAATATTAAATTCTTTGCTACAGCATGTGGCATGTTCATCTGCAGATGGACGTACGCTGTTGGAATCCTCCAAAACTTCCTTGGACAAAGGGAAGCTGGAGGATGCTGTTAATTATGGCACAAAGGTGAGGAATATCTAACTTTGACCTTTGTAGTTTTACATCTTTATTCCCTTCAGAAAATTTAAGTTAATAAATTAAATTGACTTGACGGAACTTATTGAATTTTGAAGGCACTCTCAAAACTTGTATCTGTCTGTGGTCCATATCATCGAATGACTGCTGGAGCTTATAGTCTTCTGGCTGTTGTACTGTATCATACAGGGGATTTTAATCAGGTACTCTATAATACTGGGGATCTCATACACATATTAAAAGACTTAAGTACTGAGCAGTATATCTTTTTTTAGGCAACAATATATCAACAAAAAGCATTGGATATTAATGAGAGAGAATTGGGACTTGACCACCCTGATACAATGAAAAGTTATGGAGATCTGGCTGTTTTCTACTATCGACTTCAGCACACAGAACTGGCCTTGAAGTATGTTTCCACTGGCTGTATATTGATTGAATGATGTTGGATCGACTTAATCTTTGTTAATTTGACGTGGAAATGTGAAAAAATGTCTTTGGATTACAGGTATGTTAACCGAGCTCTGTACCTTTTGCACTTGACATGTGGACCTTCTCATCCAAACACAGCAGCTACTTACATCAACGTAGCAATGATGGAAGAAGGTTTGGGAAATGTGCATGTTGCTTTAAGGTATCTGCATGAGGCTTTAAAGTGCAACCAAAGACTTCTTGGGGCTGATCATATACAGGCAAATCTCTCTCTCTAGCAAATATTTCTGCATTTGTGTTCGTTCATATTTAGTAATCATTTTGTTTCTACAGACGGCGGCAAGCTACCATGCCATAGCGATTGCTCTTTCTTTAATGGAAGCATACTCGCTAAGTGTTCAGCATGAGCAAACTACTCTGCAGATACTGCAGGCCAAACTTGGATCTGAGGATTTACGTACTCAGGTTAGATGTGAAATCTAAAGACCAGCCTTATTTGCTACCTTTAAGCCATAAACTTAGAGAAATTTTGAGTAGCGCAGGATGCAGCTGCATGGCTCGAGTACTTTGAATCGAAAGCCTTGGAGCAGCAGGAAGCTGCTCGGAATGGCACCCCTAAGCCAGATGCTTCCATCTCCAGTAAAGGTCATTTAAGGTATTCCTCCAACAGAATTGATTCATTTAAAAAAAAAAAAAAATGGAAGAACAGAATTGATTCTTACCTGCATCTTTTTGTAAAATTGCTTGTTCAATCTACGAATTTTCAAAAGACAAGAATGATCTAGACCATCTATCTATATGCACCCATGCATAAATAAATAAGGTCTAAAGCATCCATTAAACAAACATTTTTAAAACACGTAATCGTCCATTCAAAAATAATTTTAATATCATTCACATTTTGATGAAAAGGTATTAAATAGACGATTTTAGCATTATTAATAAAAACTATGAACTTTTCAAAATATTTTACAAATCCTAGAGTTTTTCTATTGTACTAGTTTTACTTATAAGAGGTGTGTGATTGTATTGATTTGTTTCCAAATAATTTGATTTCCTAAATAGACCTTCTCACACGTTTTTACTCAAAAAAAATTGTAATAAGTGTTTCTCTTCTTTGGTTAGTGTTTCAGACCTATTGGATTATATAGCCCCCGATGCAGATTTAAAAGCCAGAGATGCTCAGAGGAAAGCTCGTGCAAAGGTTCAAATCATCTCATTTCTTGTCTCTTCATAATTTCAACTCCTTTTCTTTTTGTTGAAACACTATTTGGCTTTCTTTCCTGAACAGATCAAAGGAAAATCCGACCAGTACCCAGAAACAGGCGCTGAAGAATTTCAGAAGGATGAAGATTTATCTCCAAACCTTTCTGTTGTTGAGAGTCCAAGTGATAAAGAAAACAAATCTGAAGAAGCCCAATTGGAGGAACATGCAATTGAAAAATCTGATGCTGTTCTATTTGATGTTACGAAGCTTAATAAAAATGTTGACCAGGTGCAAGACGATGCCTCAGATGGTGGCTGGCAAGAGGCTGTTCCTAAAGGCCGTTCTATTTCAGGTCGCAAGTCTTCAAGTTCAAAGAGACCAAGCTTGGCAAAACTGAATACCAATTTCATAAATGCATCTCAATCATCGAGATATAGAGCAAAACCAAATAGCTTTGTGTCCCCCAGAACCAGCCCAAGTGAATCTACAGCTTCAGTTTCCTCATCTGTTCCTGTTTCACAAAAACTTACGAAAAGTGGAAGCTTCAGTTCTAAGCCTAATAATAGCCTTTTCAGTCCAGGAAGTACGGAAAAACTATCTGCCCCCAAATCAGCTCCATGTTCTCCTGGCTTAATTGATCGTCAAGTTACAAAATCTACATCTTTGGCTGGTAAAGGCAGTGTTCAGGTAGCTGGGAAGCTTTTCTCCTACAAAGAAGTTGCCTTGGCTCCACCTGGAACTATTGTAAAGGCAGCAACAGAACAGCTGGCAAAAGTGCCTACTCACGTTGGAGTTACTTCACAAGAAAGCCGGGAGAAAGCTGCAACTGAGCTCTCTCTTGATGAAGTAACGACAGTAAAAGATGCAGAGGATGGGAAAGTTGAGAGACTTGGTACAGAACAAGATGGTGAAGGCCTTGTGAATAAGATTACAGAAACAGACAAACAGGAATCTTCATCTGCACCACTCCATGAGGCTGTAAAGTGTTCTTCTGTTGAAGATAAAATGGTGGGGGCTGATGAATTGCAGATTGCTGACAAGCCTAGTAAAGAAATAGAAGTTGATGCTGCTGGAAATCCTTCTCCATTGGCAGTTGAAAGTTCTGAGGCTTCTGTACAAATAGAAGCAAGTATTTCCCCTAACAGAGACTTGTCTGTTTCCCCAGGAAGTGATTATACTTCAGGCGAAGAAAACACATCCATTTCAAAAGAAAATCCAACTCAAAATGATTTACCAGTTGATAGTGTTGATGTTAAGCCAATTCCAACTGAAGTAGAAAAGCAAGATGAAGGGGAAGCTGGGAAGGAGACAACTAAGAAACTTTCTGCTACTGCACCTCCCTTCAATCCATCGACAATTCCCGTCTTTGGCTCAGTTTCAGGCCCAGGATTTAAAGATCATGGGGGTATTTTGCCTCCACCTATAAATATTCCTCCAATGCTTACTGTTAATCCAGTTCGCAGATCACCACATCAGTCAGCAACAGCCAGGGTCCCATATGGTCCACGGCTATCCGGTGGCTACAATAGATCTGGTAATCGGATTCCACGTAATAAACAAACTTCCCATAATATTGATCATGGTGCGGATGGGAATCTCTTCAACGCTCCTAGAATTATGAATCCCCATGCAGCCGAGTTTGTACCTGGCCAGCCTTGGGTTCCAAATGGCTATCCAGTATCTCCAAATGCGTATTTGGCTTCTCCAAATGGTTTTCCATTTCCCCCTAGCGGTATCCTGCTGTCTCCAAATGGATATCCTGCACCGGTTAATGGTATTCCAGTGACTCAAAATGAGTTTCCAGAATCTCCAGTAAGTCCAGAAGATGTTTCACCGCCAGGTTTAGATGTTCATTCTGTGGTTAGAAATGAAACTGAAGATGCAACAAGTCATGATACAACTGATCCAGCTACTGATATTGATTGTGAGAATCAACAACAAATGGAACAAAAGCCTCATGAACAACCTGTAGACATTGATCACTCCCACTCGGACATTCAAGAAAAGCTCCTCGACACTGCTCCAGTGGCTGCAAGTGATGCTGTTGTAACGAAGGAAATTTCTCATGACATGGTTGTGGAGAAAAAATCCAGTAAGCGCTGGGGAGATTACAGTGACAATGAAGCTGAGATAGTTGAGGTTACTAGTTGAAGGAGTATCACAAATTTTGTATTACCTTGAAGATAATTTTCACGGTACAGAGCTCAATGAGACGGCAATATTATTTAACAAACTCTTGTTGAGTCGAAATGGATCGAGAATGTTGCTGAGTGGTAGTTTCATTTGCTGAGTACAAGCAGTTGCAATCGAGGCTTTGTGAATATACTTGCAGTTAGGTACGTAGCAGAGGTCTTCCTATTAATTAGCATTGCGTCAATTGCTTGATATGTTAATTAAATATACCACGAGCAAGGAACGATATCGTCAGCTTTCTTGTTTGTCAGTTCCTTGTATGTAGATTCTTCACCTCGACTCCAGCCATAATGTAAACGAAGAATGGAAACGATGTTCGGATGATTTATACTTCCCAGATCTTTCTTGGATTGATAACTACATGGAAACCAGCCTGCTATAATGAATATTAATCTTCTTACAGGTTTTTATTTGGGCAAGGGCAATATGAAATTTTGCTCGTTCGACCAGAAGAAAAAACTACTCTAGCTAGTGGGATATCGACCTTCTAACAGGCCAATTCTTCATTGAAGTGGCTTTAAGAAATCTGGTCTTATGTATTCTTTTTTAAAGACTTGCAATTGTTAAGCCTTCGATCTCTTCCACTCCATAGACGCAAGTTTGTCAAATAAGCTTTGAGTAATTTTGCAACTTACTGAGAAGCAAATTTGGAAGATGATATGAACTAATTACTTTGAGGTATTTTGTACAAGTGATTTGTATTCCTATTGATTGAGATTTTGGATCCTACATTTGGACTTCTTTTCAAGCAAAATGCTATGGGACATTTGGACTTCCTGCACTTCTCAAGATGAAGAACTACACTACAACTGTTACAGTTTACAGTATGCTGAAACATATTTGGAGATGGACAACAAATATGTCCCAGAAACCCGCTCCCAATCTACTTGGAAGTTCTGCCATTCTGGACTGGCTAAGAGGTGCAGGTAGGTGAATTCCGTCGAAAATCAATAATAAACAATGTTGCTGCACTGTGTGCCAGTGCTGCCAGAACAACAAATACGTGAAAGATCTGGTGGCTGTGCCCTGCGATGTCGAATGCACCGGGTTTCCATCGTTCTGGTATCCGACTAACATAGAATCCAGCTCCTGCAGCATATAGAACAGCCATGGCAAACTCATACCAAAAGGCAAAATAAATATCCGGATGTCCCCAGTAAAGAAGAATAGCATGTGCAGCGGGAATTATTCCCGAGAAGCCCATGGAGAGAAATAAGGAAGCTCTGAAGAAACGGAAGCGAGGGGCCGAAAGAGCAGGCGCAAGAAGAGTAACGATGGCAGCAACACCGAGCACTGATATCGAAGAAAGATAGAACAACCGAGGATAATAGTTGCAGAGGAAGACATAATAAATGGGAGCAAAGAAGGAGCCGACTATCATCAAAGAAATGCCTGCATAATCTAGGCGCCAGAAGAAAAGATTGAAGCGTTTGGAATGGCAAGCGAGGAGGTGGGAGAGGCTGCTACAGACCAAGCAACCCATGGCACCAGCCAAGAAAACGAACCATGGCCATTTTGGTAAGTCTGTTGCTTTATCCGCTCTATCTACTAAGAAAACCGATGACTGTGAGACATGTTTTGTTTCCTGCAAACAAATAACGAACGAACGAACTCGTTAAACTTTCTAATCATCTGCTTGGATTCTCTCTTCAGAATCCCCACGACGAGAAGTACATTATCACTGAACCACTATTTCACTCGTCGTGGATCATTAGCATCACGAACATGATTAAACGACACTTTTTTAAACGAGAATAACGAAATATTCTCGTTTGGCTGTGAGAATCTGATTCTCAGTTTAAAAAAGGAATCAATAATCAAGCCAACCCCAGACAAGAAAATGAAAATATACAATTAAATTTTCCACTTGCTATCATGCCAAGACGTGTAGACTTCTTCTTTAGGTGAGTGGCCATTGAATTAATTCTCCTTTCTTTTGACTCTCCCAATTGACATAAAAAATTATCAACATACAGTTCACATTGAGTTTGCACGGCTCCACCAATATTTCTTCAGCATATGTATATGAATATCAATTAGAATAAAGTATTCCCAAAATCACAATAACTTGGCCACAGAGATGCTTCATTAACTCTCTTCCACTCTATTCAATTCAATGATATCGTCTCTCCTTTCTTTTCTCAAGTTTTTTTTTTCTTTTTCCTTTATTTCTGCACTTCATTATTATGATAGCTCTATATAATTGCACACACCATCCAAAGGAAGAAATAAATAATTGTGGAGGATAATGGAATTGATGGTCACAAACCGTCCATTCCACATCCAAGCCAGACGTCTCCCAAACCGACAAGAAAAGAGGGGAAGAAAAAGTATGACAAAACAGAACAATAATGTAAAAGGCAAAAATGAGCTTACAGGAATAAAGCTATCAGAGCCATTGACGTCCCTTTCCATACCCATAATCGTCCAAAACGGCACCGTAACTGAAGCTCTGGCCCATAAACAAACAAAAACAAAAGAAATCAACCGACTGCTGAGCTAAGAATCGCTCATCCTTGTGATCAATATTAAATTGATTCAGATCCCTAAATTTACTGATAATCAAGGTGAAAGAACTTCGAATACCTGGAGAAATTGGCGATCAGAAAAGCTCCGAGCTCCGTCTTCTCCATCAGCGTCATCGCGATCATTGCCCCAAATATAAAAAACCCTACCAAATGGCTGCTCAAAATCAGATGCTCAACAATCAGCACACACAAATAGGCGAAGATGAAGGAATAAATACCTACAAAAGAGAGTGAGAATGAGGGCATTTACGTCCAGATGTTCAGAGTCTCGTTGTGCCATGAAAATAGACTGTACAGCACCTCTTTCACCGGCCATTCACACCGGTAATAGTCCAATATATACTCGTTGTCTTTAAGATAATCCGGCAAGTCTTTGAACTTCACCAATCGCCTCTGAAACGACTTCGTTTCACTCTTCCTCTTCGTCCTCTTCTGCCGATCATCGCATTTCATGCGATTGCTGCCCATGATTCCCGTCCGCTCGATCTAGCTTACAATTTTCTTAAATTTCCGGCAAGTTTTCGCCGGATCTGCGTCCTCCGGCAGTCGCTGAGCCTGTGACGGGAAGGCCTGTTCTCGTGAAATCTCCGCGGTAGCAACTCTGTATTTATAAGCCATAACGACTTCGTTTAACCAAAACCAACTAATTTCTTTTTCCCTTTTTTATTTTTTATTTTTCTTATTTCTCCCTTTTTTTCTGAAAATGTGTAAATGTGTCAGAACGCGTATGCTGTGTGTACACGATACTATTTTTAGAAAAAAAAGACGAATTTCAAAGTTTGACGACGTGGCAGTTAAAGGTTGGTTGAACGATTTAATTTGAAAAAAATTGGGGAGAAATATTCTGACTTTTGGCGTTTATTTAGGTGAGAGTAGATAGAACTGACCGCTTCTGATCAGCGCTCCTTTTGCCTTGGGAAATATTATTTTTTTGTGAAATAACAAAATTGAAGATTCTGTTCGTCTTAAAATGACACGAGCTTAACCAAGTGTTCATCATGCAATTTACAAGAGAAACGAAAAGACTCTTTTTCTTTTTATTTCTTTTGGAATTGGAATTTATAATATTCTTAGAAAGTGTTGTGGACATGCAACTGTTTTGTTCCTATATTTGATCATTTAATTCCAAGGAAAATGATTATTGTGTATATTTTATATAAATTAATTTGAGAAAAGGGGGCGGTACTTCATGGATTTATTTGAGGGTTAAAAAAACCTACTTTTAACATACTTTTTATTTCTTTATGCATCGTGGTTAATCGACCGTCCAAAACGTTCTTCACCTATAAATATCATAGGTAACTTCGTCTTTAAGTATCAAGGATTCCACATTGATAAGATAAGTGACCTAACAAAGATTTATAATATAAGTGAGTTCCTCCTTTCATTGTCAATTGGTTTTGAGATGGAACTCCATGAACATTAATATAATATCAGAGCCCAAGAAGTTCGAAGAAGCATTCGGTCTAAGAATTGGATTTGGCAAAGATCAATGAGTCAAAAGAGCTACCATTTATTTTGAGATGGAATACCATGAATATTAATATCAGGTACGTGCGAATTAAATCTGATGATACATTTGATAAACAAATACTTCGGATCTCTATTAAAAGCGTCGGAGTACTCATCCTGGTCTTGCAAGTTCCTTTTTAGTTCATCTTCTCATAATTTTAATTGGGAGTGAATCAACTGGAACATAGTATGATAGTAAAAAAGAATTCTACCACTAAAAGTTATGTTGTAATCGAATATAGCGACCAATTAAGCTGTAAAGTTTTAGAAAATTTTTGTATGAATTTTTGGTATTTGTCAATTTGGTTTGGCCAACTTTTATCTAAATATTAACCAAAAAAAATATATGGATGTGGTTTTGAACTTTTGAGATATTTGTTACTGTGAATTATGATATTTCAAAGATAGTGGTAAAATTAACTATTGGTATTAACAACCTCAATGACAATATTATAAAATAATGAAGGTTCATGTATGTGCATTTGTCTGGTACGATAGTGCAATGACATAAACATTGTAGTATTACTTGCCATGAGGTCTTGTGTTTGAATCCTGCACTAATATTGTTCAGTCCATGCAATGAGCCTTAATTATAGAAATTCACTAGCTTAAGCCACACGGCATCGATTTTGAAAAATTAAAAAGAAATGTATGTTGTATTTAAAACCCCAAAAAAAAAGAATAATATAATTTCTACTCGTCTCATCGTTTGGCTGTATTTTTGGTCCAGCATGTCTTTTCACCTTTTTTTTTATTTCTTTTAGTACGACAGGAATTCGAACTTACAGTCTTTTGATCAAAGATATGTATTAGTTAAGCTCGACGAAGATTGACAAAAAAAAATAAAAATAAAATTTCTTTTTCTTTCTGGTTCTGTGACACTTTTCTTTAGTTCTGAATAATTATTCAATATGAATATTCTATCCATCGTTTTTCAGAGTGAACTTCTACTGATGATAAATAAGTCCTGCTGTATCCTCTTGGAAATTCAGACCTTTTTTCTTCTTTTTCTCCCTTTTGTACTTCTCCCAAACTTTTAATTAGCCTTAATTAATTAATTAGTGCTATGAGTAGAAAGAATGGCACTCTATTAAAAGCTAACACTAAGGTGACTGCGGGATGCTTTGAAGATAGCATTTTCTATGCTAAGTAGTAAGTATATGGGTCTATGTACCTACCCTAAAAAATATACTAATTTAATTTTATGGTTTTGAATCAGGTTAATTATCAAGTGTTACTTCATTATTTTAAATAAATTGAAAAAATTATACTTCTATAAATTTGAGTACACGTGTCTCCAGATTAATTAAATTAGAAAATCAAACAATGCTACATGCCTTGGATTAGATGTGCATGGTGTGTTCATATCTTTTATTACTTGGATTAGATGAGCCTCCCTAAATCTCTTGATCAAATATATACGTCTTAATCAGCTAAGCTATGTTTAAGTTGATGTTGATTTCTCCTTCTTAAAACAACATTGTAATGGCGATGAATTTGAATTTTTATATAAAAGTCAATAATGTTGTAACTAGTTAGTTAAAATTCTATTCGTACTCACGAGTAATTTTATATAATTATTATTTTTAGTTAAATAGGTTCAACGGGTAGGTTCGACTCCGGTCTCATCGGACACCCAATGAAAGGCTGAAAATGGGACCGGGCGTAGTACGTTCTTTCCCTAAGACTTGCTTGCTCCGTATGGAGTGCCCCGTGGTTCGAGGTTGACTTGTATTCATTATATGTAAGGATAATAATCAAGCATGGGTGGTACCCTTTGGTATGTTTAGGTTTCTTAAGGATTAATAAACTACTAATTACTTGAGGGCTTGGAAATTTTGCACAAGACTCGACAAGTCGAACACAATACCTCATACAATACCATGTTAAAGATGAATAAGTTAAATTTATATATTAATATCTCAACAAAATTCCTGTACAAATTTATCGCTTGTTCAATTTGATCAAAAATGTAGTATACAGGTTCTCACTTTTTTCCCGTATATGTACACACTTTTATAATATTTTTTTTTAATTTTGACTATCATCTTTGAAGTGTTGAGTTTGTAAGGAGAATGTAAACAATGTCTCATCTTGGTTAAAGAAGAGCATGATCCATGTCTATACATGAGGACAATCATGTCTGTTGATATGCCATCTTTTAGGCCCAAACGCAACAAAACCCGCACCAAACTTGATGTGCGTACTCCATATTTGTATTAAATTATGTTTTTCTTTTCTTAATCCAACATTGATAAGGGTGGTTATTTTAATCATGTTGATACATATTTTATCCGCTACAACTAACTATGTATCGTGAAAACTTAAAAAATTGTACATAAAATTTGTTTATGCAAGGATATGCACAACAGTGTATTTTAGATTGCAGCTCGAACTCGGCCTCCGGACCGATCTGAATACTTGGGCGGACCTGCACAAAAAGGTGAGCACTCCGACGATCAAGTCAGTATAGGTCGGATTCCCAGTTTAGTTCGAGGTCTGAAATCATCGTACTTGATCGTGGAGTGAGGTCCTCTACTTATGGGTGGTAGTCCCGCTAATCTCGCGACGGTTACACCCGGTAATCTCGRGACCGTCGGTTACACCCGATAATCTCGGRWCSRMSGKTWACACCCGATAATCACGCCGCTGACAGTAGCTCACATCGGCCCCTACCGAGCTTCCCGGTAGGTCGGACCTCGGCCAGGTTCACCTCGGCCCTCATACTTAGCATATGTCAACGCTAGTGGTGGTGATCTCGGCGGTCCGAGCTGGGCATGACTCATGAG
>NW_019104494.1:3989698-4012716 GCF_001995035.1 Momordica charantia | reverse complement strand
ATGGCGGAGCCGATTGCATTGGTTCCGTCGCATCGATCGACGACCACCACCACCTCTGCTCTCGGCCTCCTGCTTCAATCCTCCAAGTTTAAGGAAATGATGGAGACGAATTCGGCGGCCGAATTTCCGTCGACGCCGACGTCGTCGTCGGAGCAGATCGAACGTCGGCGGTGTTTGTTTCCCGACGATGTACAGACGTTATTTGCTTGCGATAGCTCCGGCTCTTACTGCTATGGAGAAGCAGACGATGCTATGTTCAGCGACTTCAACTCTTTCGTACCGCCGCCATTGTCGCAGTACGACGATTTGGACGATTAGAGGAAGGATCTGTTCTGTTGGGCGATGGAAAATCAGAAAGGTAGGAGACGATGACAGCAACTAATTATCTGAAATATATTTTTTTAGATACAGGACGAGGACTTATTAGCATTTGTTGATTATAAATAATTCTTTTATTTCGACGAAATATTTGTATTCATAAAGTTATCGTTACGATGCCGCCAAACCGTTGAGCTTTGGGCTAACCACTTGTTATAAAGTTTCATTCTTAATCGTTTTGTTGAGATACGACTCAATTCTTAATTTAGTCTGAAAAATTTTAAATTACTTTCTAATATTTTAGTACAACGTCTGGATGCAAGTCGAATTCACGCCTTTTTATATATATATATATATATATATATATATAGTTTATAGAATTGAGTTATGCTCTTGTGTTGACAAATATAAAAATATTTAAAAATTCTTTGAAATTAATTTGATGTGTTAACAAATATAAAAATATTTAAAAATTATTTGAAATTAATTTGATGGGTTTTCTTACCGTCTAAAATGTATTTTAGTTATATTTCATATACTTTATCAACTCAACTCAAATAAGATTATCAGTCTTAACTAAACGCAACATATCCCGAGCAGCCTAACACTGCCCACGTGGTTTAGTTTAGTTTATTATTTATTATATATAGAACATTACTTGCTCATAAAAAATGAGAAACATATTGTACTCACTATCCTTAAATGTTTGTCATTGAGAAAGAGAAATGCATAAATAAATATTTTTTTATATAAATTAATGAATTGTCAATTTTAATAGTGGCGAGGATAATATTT
This sequence comes from Momordica charantia, assembly GCF_001995035.1. Next base: position 4,011,603 of record NW_019104494.1, on the reverse strand, counting down.
CGTTAATAAGATTAACGAGCCTAAGTACTTTCTTTTATATACATTCTTTTTATTGGATTTAGTTGGTTGAGCTCTTGGGTCCAAAGAGTTGAGTAGCCGATCAACCTATAATAATAAATAATTATAAATTATACACATTTATTGTCAATTTAAAGTTCTTTCCACTCTAAATGCATTTTTATTTCTAATCAATTAATTTAAAATCCGAACTTGGATGCTTTTGAAGTTGAATGTTGAAGTCCCTGCCATACCTTAATCATTCACCTCATAAGTTTTGAATTATGTCACTCCACCTTGTTTAAAGCTTAAACAAAAAAAAAACAACTTTATTATATTTTCTATATGCATATTTATCATGCATTATAACATAATATGATAGGTTTTTTATTTTCATATGAGTGATGCATGATATGCCAATATATTAATAATGTTCCTATCTTAATCATACACCACCATAAATTGACAACAAAAATATCGTAGTAACTTTTTTGTTAATTTGGTAAGCAATTAGGATTAAATTCAAATCTTATTAATATGTAGGTAATTAAAACAAAATGCTTTCAATTAGATTAGAATAAGATAAACTTGAAGAACTCAAACTATATTATAACTTTAAATTAAGCCCAAAAAAAAAGAGTACTATTCACCAAATGGATGCAACCTGGTTTTGATGACAGGGGTGTGGGGGCATCAAATGGGTAGTCTTAAATTCAAATGGCGATGTGGTGCAAGCAGGAAACAGATGTATTAGTAGGAAGATAATTGTCAAATGCTTGGAAGATATGACAATTCAATACTGATTTAAGAAACCTTTACAATCCAGAGAGTTTTGACATTTACCTTGAAACAGACTTTCTAGAACTCGCAAATCTGTCGAAGGATGAAAATGCAAAAGATGTAGCAGAGTCAATTTGGAGGTTGGATTTTGCTGAAATTCCTTTGTGGTTCGCATTGTTACACTAAATCTGTTTAAGTGACTTTGTTTCTTAAAAAAAAAGGTTTACCATGCTATTGTGAATGTAATTTTGGAGATATATATCCATTATCGTTGAATTATGTAATTTTAACTTATTGTAAATGTAATTATTAGTTTAGAACGATAGATAATTTATTTATTTGTGAGAAGAGCATGGTATATAATTAAACAGTGTACCTTTTGGGGCGTCCGTGGTACCAAATCTGTCCGTATTCTCCTAACCACCTGCGAAATTTTAAAATTCCCGCGCAGGCCATTTATCTCCCCCCGCGCACATTGGCTGATTAAAAAGCAAGACCTGCCACGGCCACACGCGGTGGCAACTTCGTAAATCCATGCCGACAGTTCGGTCTTTACCGTAATTTCACGAGGCTCCTCCTCCGTGAATATATAATTTCATTTCTCCCGCCCAATTTATTCTCATCTACTTCGCTCTCTGCTACTTTTTGTATGCTTATTTCATTTCCCACAACAAAATGCCAGACTTGGGAAATCTCTCACTCTCTGCATCTATTATGCTCACTCGGTGCCCTAATCTCAAACCAGTCGTCGATCCTTCTGATCTGACCTCCACCTTCCTCTGCGATCAATCAGTTAAATCTCTGGCCACTGACTGTATTTGGGGCCGGGGGTTTCATTGTCAGTTCCTCAACAACGATGAGGTCGGTGGAGCCTGTGAAATTAGGGTTCCGAGGCAGAGCGCAGACGCGTTGGACCGATCTAAAAAGCCTTTCAGTGGGAAGACTTTGGAAGACCACGTGAAATCTTGGGTCCGGAGGAAGCAAGAGTCGGGCGTTCCCGAGTCTCGGTGTTCATTTCCGTTTCTCGACGGCTCTCGGAAGATGGTAATTTCTCTACATGTTTTACTTCTTCATCAGGTTTTGCAGGTGTCATGTTTTACGGGGCCCGGTAGATTGGGCAACATTGTACTCGATTTAGTATTTAGCACGTCTTTCTTAGTTGGAGTTCCATTATTCTTGATTCAAGCGAACTGTATTTTCTTTAAATTATTAGGAATTGAAGTCCCGGGTAAAATTTTGAAGCTGAATCAAGTGTTTTCGTGGAAGTATCATGTTGGAGTAGTTCACTTTCCCATAATAAATGCTTGAGGAGGAAATGATTTAAGACGTAGGGCGTAGGAAATTTTGTTGGAGTAGCTTATGACGAGAATTCTTGTCCCGTCGATATTAATTTTATCTACAAGGAAGTTAGTTGCTTTTGCTTCCCCTTATTATAAATGGACTTGCGGCTGTTAACTGAAGATTCTAAACAAGATGCTTGAACTGCAATCTAAAATTTTATGTCGATTAAATCGTTTTTTCTGTCTGCTCCAGGTAGTAAAAGAATGTCTATGTTGCCGTAGACATATATTTCATGGGGAGGAGGTCCAATGCACTGTTCGTGGCTGTGGAGGAGTTTATCATGCAATATGTGCTAAGGAAACCTTGGGGGTCTCAAATCACAGGAAATTCAAGTGCCCCCAACATGTAATCTTATTATATTTCCTGTTGAACTATATCTATCCTTTCAAAGAAAAACAGTGACAAATGTCTTCTTTTTTCAAACAAAGCGTTCTTCTGTTTTCATTACAACCAATTAGCTTAAGCTGTTTGTTGACATCATTAGCTGATAAGTTGCTTGTTTTTCTTATTTCTTTCCAAAATTTCAATACCTTTTAATAAGACGACTACTCGGGTTGTTCTTATCTGTCTACAGATATTTATCAAATTCATTCAATGTTTGTACGATTTTATTCCACCGGGACGGGCTATATTCATCTAGATTTAAAAATTCGATTGTATTTTCATGTACTTTCCTTCCCCCCAATCCGTAGAGGACAGAATCCAAATTACATCTAAAACAACGAGCCCATCTATTTATTTTTAATTTATCTCTGTTTTTTTCTTCTTCTGTTTATAATTTTAGTCTAAGATCGAGTTTTAAATTTTACCTAAAAACGTACTTATATTAACATAAATTTAATTAGAATAATCAAACCCAATTGGTTAGGATTAGTATGAACTATAACTAGCAAAATATTAGTCCAACTAAGCTTAACAAGTAAAGCTCAATTGCACAACGCCTTTAGTGAGAGCAGTCTTAACATTATGAAGGCAATGAGAATTTAAGTAGTCGATGTATGTTTACGAAAATTAATAGCCTTTAGTTATTTGTATTCTTCTAACGTGTTTGTATCATGCTCTTGCGGCATGTACATAAAGGATTCTATAGTCTAGAGAATCAAGCTACAGTCTAGAGCATTAGGACTATCAATCTATGATAAGTAATGGATTACATATATATATATATATATATATATAACTGAACAATGAACTGTTTTGAGTGAATTTTTATACAGGGCTTTTATCAAATAGTGGGAAACAGTAGCTGATACGTGTGTGTGTGTTTGTTTTTCGATAAACAGGAGTGCTTTGTATGCAAACAAAGACTACATTGGAAGTGCATACGCTGCACTATAGCATCGCATGATAAATGTGCACCATGGCCAGATAAAGTGTTGCATTTAATAAATCAACCTGGAAGAGCCATCTGCTGGAGGCATCCATCCGACTGGCGAGTGGACGTAAAGGTCAATTTCTTCTATCCTTTACCTCTAGAATTGTAATTAACTCTCTTTGAAGCAGCTATCTCATGCTCAACGTCTTTACTGATTTGAGTGTATGTAAGACGTTCTTTAGATGAATGCTCGTATAAAAGATTCTAGCTTCTTTCTGGTCGCTTTCAATTGCATTATGCAACGGTCGCTTTTTGCTTTTGAAGACAAAACTACTTTGATTATGGTAGCATGCTTAAATGAATGACTACTTTGCTCTTTGGAAAGTCCATGCGAAATAATGGCTGCATAGGTGATTTCTTGTCTTCAGCTATCATATTATGCAGTTCAATCTCCAGTGACTGGTAACTTCGAAAGTCTGGCATGAGGTGGAGCTTCCTGTGATCTTTTATTTGCCAATTATATTATTAGTATTTTGATAGTGTATGTAATTCAGGCTTGTTATAACTTTTCATTTCATTTAAAAGATACCTTGTTTTAATGCTTATTATCTGGCTGGCAAATCTTGTCTTTGACCTTTTTCTCTGTTTTTACTTTCTTGTTGAAGTTTTACTTCTGCATCTATATCTTTATTCTTTAGGCTGGCTGACAGGACTATTATATTTGTTGAATGGACAGCATGCAGTGTCAACAAGTGACATAGAGGTTCGATTCATGAACATCTTACTTTATTAAATTCTCTCACCCCCTCCCCCCGTGGTGAACATGTCGAGTATTCGTGCTACATTTTGAATTTTGAAAGCATATTGTTTTGATTATTAGTCGGAGCACTTGATCCAACTAGCTTTTCAGAATGCTTGAAATCAATTGTCTGGAAACAAGCACTTCTATTTTTTTTTTTTTTGGGTTGTGGATAATTTTTCGACGTTTTTGTTTGTTTTCAATATGTTATGATCAACCTTTTAGCTTGATGAAAACCAGCACCATATACACGTGAGACTGATGCGATTTATAACTCTAATTTTAAATTTGAAGCTGTCTTTATTTTTTTCATTTGAATTTTCACTTGAAGATTATTGGTCAAGGTATTTATCGATTTGAACCGAAATATGTAATTAGCTTTCTCATGTCACCTGTTCTTTGTCTATAATGTAGTTTCATGACTGAATCTATATACGAAAAATTGACAGAACATGCCAAATGTAGAATGTTCTTGGAGTTGAATAATCTAAAATTTATATTGCTTGATGTCCTCACTCGCCAAACTTTCTGGAGAAGAAAAGGGGTTCCATGATACATAACGTCATAAGTCGCGTTTTCTATCACCGTATCTCATGAAATTTCTTTTTACTTCAAATTTAGGAGGTATTTTGTCGCTTGCCTCTTCCATATGTTGACGAGGAATTCAAGATTGACATAACATGGAAAGATACGGAGAAAAAGATGGAACCACCGCCATACACCCACATAAGGCGCAGTATCCTCTTGTATTGTCATTAAGTTATGTTTTAATACAGAAGTAGATTACTGTTAGATGATACATAATGTAGGCGTAGAAATGCATTGTCATGATGATGATAAAAGTTTATTTCTAGCTTCTTTGCAATAATAAAAGTTATCTCCTCTTTTTATGGGCACGGCTTATTAACAAGTTTTTCTTAGAAGTTTCTTGAACTTCTTCAGATTGCTATTATTATTATTATTATTATTATTGATTAGTAGGTTTATTAAATTCTCGCTATAACAATCATACCATTTGTCTTAACTGAGGTAAGATATTTATCTAGTAAAGAAAAAGCGGGATAATGGCGTTGCTGATGGCCTTGGATGTACAAACTGTAAATCTGAATGCTCCGATGACTGTGTGTGCAGGTAGTCCTAAGATCTTCTTTGCGTCTAAAATGATTAATTATTGATGTCTAACAAATTATGTTCACTTCTTATATGCTTGTCACAAAAACATGCACGATGTGCATATAAATGTACTCTGTACAAGTGTTCTTACGACACCTATAAAAGTTGTGCAAATTTATAGACACATATATGCTTTATTTCTACGAGTTCGAAATTTATTTTGAATGAATAAAGTGAATTTATCAAACTACTTTCTCATGCTTAACTGTTCCAGCGTTAAATTAGCTCTGATTATGGCTTACTAGGGTTCAATGCATAAGCTGCTCAAAGGCTTGCCATTGTAGAGATACTTGTACAAACAGACCATTCCGTAAGGAGAAGAAGATCAAAATTGTTAAGGTAATTGTTTGATGAATTATACATATATCTAATTCTCGAATTTTTTAGATTTTCTATTCCTTGAATAAGAATTGCTATATTTCTGGATATATTTTATCGATGCAGGTTGAGGTTATTTCTAAATTCCCTCTTTTAAAGGTTACTTATTGATAAACTAATTTCAGACTGAACTATGTGGCTGGGGTGTGGAGGCAGCTGAGCCTATTTGTAAAGGTGAATTTGTCATCGAGTACATTGGGGAAGGTATTTCTTCTCGTTGTTCTTTGCAATTTGCATGCAACACAATCAATTTATTGATGCTAGATAAGTCTCTACTTGTCTCTATATTTGTCAAATTAGGGAGTCTACGTCAAATACAATTTTTTCCTAAGCAGAAATCTTTCCCTTTAAGCTTTCTAGTAGAGTTGTGTATGGGAGCCTAATGAGAGTGAAGGTTATTTCTTGCTTTTTTGAACGTAACTTGTTAATATGTTTGTCTTGTTCTCAGTTATTGATGATGCTCTATGTGAACAAAGGCTTTGGGACATGAAATATAAAGGCATGAAGAATTTCTACATGTGTGAAATTCGGAAAGACTTCACGATTGATGCAACTTTTAAGGGAAATGCTTCTCGCTTTCTAAACCACAGCTGCGATCCCAACTGTAGTCTTGAGAAGTGGTTAGTTGATTTACCTTCTTTGTTTGCTGGGATTTTAAACAAGTTTACATGTCATTTGTGGCAATTTACTCTGTGTTAACAATTATATACCGTACATAAATTAATAATTGATCGAATTCATAAATTAATAATTGATCGAATAATTTTGCAGTTGTCTACCTCCACAGCAGTAATTTAAGTTTACATGTCACTTGTGGAAATTTACTCTGTGTTAACAATTATATACCGTACATAAATTAAGAATTGATCGAATCATTTTGCTGTTGTCTACCTCCACAGCAGTCATTTAAGTTGTTGCAAGCTGACAGCATGCCATTATAACTGCCTCATGGACAAACTATGCTCTTTCTGTCGTATTAATGATATTTATTTCATAGTCATTGATTTTTGCCCTTTTCATGAAATAGTGGAGGGAGCTCCCCATGCTAGTAAGCTTATAAATGTAATTAATCACGTCAGTTTCATCTCTGCCCTTTGTAATGTATGAAAACCTGTATTTTTCTAGACTAACCAAATTCTCTGAGTGTTGACTCTTGTAGAGGAGGCTTGCGTATTGGATGGTGTTGCCTTTGACATTTGCAGAGTAGTAGACGCTATTGTTTTTATATACCATAGATTAACTTTGTCGTGTTGGAGACTTTTATTTTACGGTTATGAGAAGACAATTATCACTTTTATCTGGAACGTTAAAGATGATAATCATGTCAAATGTACTTGTAAATCCCTAGCTGCACTTCTGAGTACTAATAAATTAAAGAAATTCGTGAATTGTATGTCCTAATAGACTAATCTTACAAATATGAGATTCTCTGACTAAATAATATTGGTTTTGAACAGGCAAGTTGAGGGTGAAACACGTGTTGGCGTGTTTTCTGCTCGATCAATTGAGGTTGGAGAGCCATTAACATATGACTACAGGTACGTAAAAGTACGGTCTATTTCATGTGACTGCTATCTCTTATTTGCTTGGTTGGAGCAAGGGGCATATCGTAGACTGATATTTGGGACGTCCTGCGACTTTCGGTGATCGTTATTTTTAAGATTATACTGGTATAACTTTATTTTGGTTTTTCGTTTAATTTTTTCATGAGCATGAGGAGATTCGAAACCCAAGGTGTGATGTTCATTCCCATGCTGAAAACTCACACTATTTTGTTTTTAATAAGAAACTAAATTTTTATAGAGAGAAATGGAAAGAAATACAATAGCATAAAAACCAGACAATATAAAACCCTGATAGCATAAAAAACAGACAAGATAAAACCCTGATAGCATAAAAAACAGACAAGATAAAACCCTAAAGAAAAGAAGCTCCAATCTAAAAGAATTAATTCTTGACTGATAATTATAAAATACTTTAGAAATCAACCCCACAAAAAATTATGAAATCTAATAAGATCTCAAATAAGCTCCGTAGATCTTTCTACCTCTAAAAAATCTATTATTATTTATTCCTCCCAAGCCAAATATCCTACAAAATGGTCAAGAATCAAGCCTGCCACAACAACCTTCCTATATCTTAAATAGGGGGACAGCAACACCTCCATCATCAGTCCCCAAAAACTCCCCAAAAAATGAAAATGATCCCATAAATTCTGCATGAACTTGACAAGACCACATAATGTGGTGAAGATCTTTAAGGCTCCAACACACCACTGCGAAAGAACGTCTCTGAATACAATCGAAGATGTTGATTTTCTCATATAAGACGCGTCACCTAAAGAATTAAAAAATTTTCGAAATTTTGACCTACCAAAGAGAGGTAAACAGTGGAGCAGAAGATGGACTAGAAGGGAAGTCAAAATATAGAAAAAAGAACTACAGGAAAACCCTTGGAAGGGTTAGGGAACCAAACCTGAAAATCCTCCCCGCAACAAAAAGGAACATATGACAGCATAAGAAGCAAGCCGGAGACCTCCGAAGTCCCCTCTATCCATCAAACAGACGTCAGAGGACGACTGAAAAACTTGCACTATTAATCTGTAGTGAGAGTTCAGTTGCTGAATCAGAATTTTGTTTCTGTTAATTTGCTATGTACCTTATTTATTCATCCTGTTCATATGATTGGCATCATCATCCTAAACTTTAGTGGAGGATAGGGAAGTTATTGGCTTCTTTGGCGGACACCGCCATGTTTGCCAAAGGAAAACATATTTGCATAGGTCAAAGAACAGGGAAATCTGTTGCATCACTTCTGCTGTATCGAAAATCTAAAATCATAGAGGACATTTTAGAATTTGAACTATAAACTGATCGGCTTGCTTACCAGTTAGGTTTCTTTAGTAATTTTTACCTTTTTTAGCTGATGAAACTTGTCAAGCTTTATAATTTTTTCGGGTATGGATAAATGCCAAAGTTACATCTTATATTGAAAAATGAACTAAGTGATTTTTCATCTTGAAGATTTGTGCAATTTGGACCTGAGGTGAAATGCCATTGTGGTGCTCCAAACTGCCAACGCTATCTTGGAACCAAAAAAAGAATAAGTGCCATGGACCTCTTCTGGGGTACAAAACGCAGGAGAACCACAGCAGCTCGTATAACTGGTATTACTGTATGATTCATATTAACTGGTGTAGTTGGGTCAATATTACTGTACATTACTACTCTTGATATAAAGTGGGCCAACACGCAAGAAGAATAGGAGCAAAATAAGTACAAATGCCATTTGTTGCAATGCTATTAAATTCTTTGAAATTCAACAAACCATTGTGAAGTTCTCCAGAATTTTCTTGTTGGAGAACGTTGATATTGAGGAATACGTGTAATTGACTTTACCCAATTTGTCTAAAGCGATCAAAGAATTCTTTTGTAGTATTGAATGTTTAATGTTACTCATTGGAGATGATTTCATGAGTGAAATTCAGCTAAAAAGCATCCATTTGATAACCTTTATGTACTCAATTTTATATTTTAAAAAAAACCCTTTATGCTAAAATTGTATTTAAATCTTAACCCCACTTGTATATATTCGAAAAGTATGGCATAATCTATTTCTATATGTATCACTGTGATTGGATTGATCCTTCTAAATTAGAATGATTAAGGTTTCTTATTCCTCTTCCTAGTAAACATTTGTTAGCCATGTAGTTCAACAAAAGATTCATACTAATCAACAATAATATTTTAGCATTCCATGTGATTACAATTAAAAAGCAGATTCCATTAATCTTCCTTTGAGAAACTTCTTGCAGATCTTCTCCCACCACTTTGTATCTGGTTCTGCCGCTTGCAATCCCAGCTTTGCATCTTCAGCAAATTTCCTCTTCAAAAAATCATGATCTTCAATAAGAAGTTAAAAGGTAAAAAAGAAGAGATGAAACTATAATCATTTTTTGATAAATTGGGATTAGAAAATTAATTATGTACCCGTATGGAGTAATTATTGAGGAGGTGATCGACGAGACCGTAGAGAATGTCTTTAGAATACTCAGGGTGGCCTTGAATGCCTAAAATATGGTCTCCAATGGCGAAAATTTCAACACCTGTCTTGTCTGAGAAGCCTATGATTTGAGCTCCATGAGGTATTTCCCAAACTTCATCTTGATGGCACTCTATTATGGACAGATTGCTTGGCATTTCACCCATATCTTCAACAAACCTCCACTCTGAACTCTCCATTATTTGCACTTTTCTCACTCCTATATCCCACCCTGTCTCTGCCCTCCCAACTTTTCCTCCCAATGCCCTACATAAAACCTGTCACAAACATACAAATTTCAACTCTTCAATATACACTTATATCAAATAGATTTTCAATAGATAGCCTACTATTGCAGAAATTCAAACCTAGATTCCTTCCTTCAAGTATTGAATTTGAAAGTTTTAAGTTTAGACTACACATAAGTTTCCTATCTTAATATATTTTGTACCCTTTGTTTATAATATTAGTTTAGGAAATATTATTTTCATGTAGTCTATCTAAGCTTTCTGGTTTACAGAAAAGGACATGTATAAAGGCAATAGTATGTGACATGGGAGGGTGTATAGAATGCATATATTACCTGATGACCAAAACAAATGCCAAGAACCTTCTTCTCCATTGTGTCAAGGGTCTGCAAGAGGAAACATAGATCCAAAATCCAGGAGTCATTGGCATAGGCATCGTGAGGGCTTCCACTGATCACAAAACCATGGTAGTTTTGAAGCTCATCAATGGCGGGAAACTCTCCCTCCACCACCATAAACAAATCCCATCTCTCTCCTTCTTCTCCAAAAGCTGCAACGAACACACTGAAATACCCTCCATACACTTTCTTTGCATATTCTGAGTCCTGCACTGCCTGCAACAGTGCGTATCTTTTTCCACCACCTTCTTCTATCTCCACCATTATTATTATAACAATACTTTGAGCAGCTTTTTAGGAAATGGTTAAAGCTCTCTCCTGTTTGGCTTTTCTGGAACAATGAGAAGCTCCTTTATATAGGAAAGCTTTAAGTATCAACTGGAAAATCATGAGCTTCCAGATGAAGATATTATTTACATATAGCACCACAACTTGTCCTTTTAGAAGCTACCAGAATAACGGTCACATTGTGCCAACTTCATGGATTATCCTTTTTCTTTTTTGGGATTTTGGAAAAGAAAATCTTGCAAGAATCATGGTCTGATTGACTTTTTTGTTTTTTATTTTGTTATTTTTTTTTTTCAAATTTCCCAGAACTGCTGTTAATATGATCACCTTAGCTTTTCCTAGAGTGGAATCAATTGAATTTAAACCAGTTTTAGAGGTAAAAGCATTCAAGAAGGTGTGGATATTTAGATGATTCATTTTCGTAGTGGGTATATTTTCAGTGTGAGATTATTAGATTATAAGTTAACCTTTACACTTGGTATATTAAATTTATTCTGTTATTCGATTCCATTTAAGGTCGGATCATGAATAGTGTAGAAGGTTTATTAGGCCGGTTGGTTGATATTCCAAAGTTTGTTTCCCATTGATAGATTGGAATCTCTGTGATTGGTTCATTCCCTATTTCTTAATTCTTCATTCTATTAAAGGGAGAATTGGGTTTGGTAAAAAGAATTTCAGGAGAGGCCAAATGCATCACACACACATATTAGTTAAAATATAGTTTGTCGTCTCTGTTTCTACTATGGTCCATTAAGTTTAAACTTTTTTTATATTTATTCCTAAAGTTTTAATAGATCTCAAATTCATTATGCGAGGTTAAAGTTAGACTAAAATAATAATAATAATAATAATAATAATAATAATAATAATAATAATAATAATAATAATAATACAGTTTATTATATTGTTGATAAATATCTGGTATGGAGATGACAAATTTAACAATATAGATATGTTATACATTACCTGCCTTCAAATTAAGAAGAGATAAAGTTGGAACATATTCAGGAAAAAATGTGTGTAACAAGAAAACGCATTACATCAATTTTTGATTATTTTAAGGTCACTTATTGAATTTGAAATTTGTTTAAAGTTGAGAAACTAAGAGCTCGTTTGGCAACATTCCCGTTTCTTCCCGTGACCAATTTTGTGAAGAAATCTAAGTATTTTTCAACTAACTTTGTTTCTTGGAACATTCTCACAATTGTATAGAAATTTTGGAAACAACCAAAACTAGTTTCTCCTTTCTTATTTCCATTTTCAATTTGTTCCAAAACATAAATAAAAAGGTTGTTTAATCATACTTGAATTCTTAGAGGTTGGAATCATGCAATACACTTTTCTTCGTTAAAAATAAAGGAACATAAACAAAAAAACGAAACGTTACCAAACGAGCTTTATATATATATATATATTTTGTGACGTAGTCAAAAGTGAGGGCAGCTTCTAATTACTATGGAACCAAGAAGGTTCCGTAAAAAAAAAAAGAAAGAAKGAAAGAATCAAACACGAAGAACATTGTGAAATATAATCTTTAGTGAAATCGATGAAGAGTTGTTGGAAAATTAGATGCTCCAGAACAATTTTTCCTTCCACAATTCTATTCAGTAAATCACAATCACACAATACAAATAAAAGATTAAAGGGAAAAACAAAAAACGATATAAGAATTTATACTGGTTCACCTCAACTATTTATGAGCTACGTCCACTAATAAATTGAGATGAGTTTCACTTTCACTAAACACACGTGATACAGACTATTCAAGTCTCTTTTATTTGGATTAGGTACAAATACAACTTAAAAAAAGGGTTCTAGTTATAGGAAGTCAAAGATCATAATCCTTATTAGAAAAAAACAATATTATAATCCTCGTAAGAAAACAATATCCTACTCTTTGTAAGAATCTATAGAAGTGTTGAAAATCTTTTTCGGTATGAATTTTCTATCTTGATTCCATTATCTCAATAGGAGTCCTGTTTACTCAAATTGACACCCAATTAAAACGAAAAAGGTTAATTTCGACTTAGAGTGATGAATTGGATCCTAATTGATAAATGTATCATCTTAAAGGTCGATTGTATCACAACCCTCGTTACTATTCAACTAAAAAAGATTTAACTTGTGGCATCTTAAAAGGACAGACAAATAGGACTCACAATTAAACAGTAATTCCAAAGAACAATGTCTTAAAAAGCATTTGCCTTTTGCTTCCATGAAATTTGCTTTTCTTTTGACGTACCAAACAGCAAACATCTTGAAGTTGAAAGGGAACTGAGCATTTTATTACTTTTCTTTTCCCGTTATTAAAAGAAAAGAAAAGAGGCTTGCTATCTTAGGCTAGACATTAACCAAATAGAGATATTCCTTCGAAGAATCATTCTATAAGAATAGTAGCCATTTGTCATGTGGCTTGAATAACAAAGTTCAATCAAATTTTAGGGGCATTGATCGTAAATATGATCATATCCATAGATGACAAGTTGGAGCTCATTTAAATGTTAAACTAAATTTAATCAAATAAATTTCTTTCGAAAAAAAATTTAATAGAATAATTATAATTGAGATAATCTATTATGATAAATAAAGCATGGTTTTTTATATGTTGAGAAATATATCGTTTTATTAATTTTGTGCATACTTTTTAATAGAAAATAAGAAATTATGCATATAATTAAATTGATATCAAGTTCGATTTGACAATTTAATACTGAAATGACTTTATATATATTATTAATATAGCGTTTTAATAGATATCGAATAATATCATATTCGATAATGTCTAAGTATCGAAGACTATGAAGTAAATGAAGTCTCTATTTCTGATTTTTATTATTATTATTTTTTTACTATTAAATGCTGGAAATCAAGTTCTTTGTCAGCTGGCAGATGTAAAATGACCCGCCTACATTCTTGATAACAATTGGGCCCAATGAGCCCATTCACAAAACTGGGCTGGCCTCATTTAAAGTCACCATCCTAGAGGTCGAGTTGGGCCTGACTATTCATTATCCTTTGGAAAGTCAAATATGTTTTATTTTTGAGTAAATAAAAGTCTAATATCATACAAACAACAATTCCCACAAATAATTGTAAATATTGCCATAAATAGAAAGCATGTCGATTAGTATGATTTATCTAAGCCAACTCATATTAATGAATAATTATTATGATTACAATCTATATAAATATATATATATACCAACACAATTTAGTTACATAATAAAAAGAAAAATCCGCTCTAATATGTAGCCATCTCTCTCTCTCTCTCTCTCTCTCTCTCTTTTTTTTTTCCTTTTATTTATGGGAATGGAAAGGCTTTATTGGGGGCCCATAAAAATTGGAAGTTGGAAGGAAGTATTCGTTTTGCCGTCTGGAAATGGAACCTGGCTTTCTGCTCCTCCACTTATCTTTTTAGTTTTATCCAACGTAAAAAACAGCCCCTCTTTCTTTCAAAAAAGTTGTGTGTTTTTGCTTTTGCTTTCTTCTCTCTTCTTCTTAAATCTTGCCCTTCTTCATCAAGCTTCCTAAATTGCAAACCAAAAAAATGACCTGCAATTGGAACCTCCCTTCTTCATTCTCTTTGTTCTTTTATCTCCCTTCAATTCCCAAACTACCCTTATTCCTTTCTTCTTTTTTTTCTTAAGAAAGGATTATGAAAATGGTTAGCTAGCTTAGCTAGTTAGCCATTTAGGTCTGCAGCAAGCAAAGCAAGACAGCAAACAGCTATTAGCTATGTATGTAAGGTTTTAGAAAAATTAGTGCTTTTTTTTTTTTGGGAATTTGAAATTAATAAAATAATAATGGGTGTGGGACAAAGTCAAAGAATGGGGTGGTTTGTCATGAAAAAGCAGCTAATTTTGAGTACTTGACTCCATTTTCAATCATTTTCTAAACCATTTTTATTATTGTCTAGGTCCTAGAGTCCACATTCACCGCAAAAGCAATTGTAAGATGAGGGGAAAAAAAGTTGGGTTTTTTTTTTTTGGGTTCTCCTAAGGCTGTTGTTGTGACAAATTGACAATCAGGTCCCTCCCTGTCCTCAATTTCCCCACTTTGAAAATTTGAAAGCTGACGGAAGGAAATCATTTTAAATTTGGTTTTTATGTATTTCAGAAAATTAAAAAGAGATGGAGCTGTTGCCATCTCTTCAGATCAGATCAGCTCTCCAAATTTATTTGAACATTTGTACTGTTTCTCTGTTGTTTAATTGCTGGCTTCTTGAATTGAATACCATATCATATCAGGACACGTGTACGGCTCTGAAGTCATGTGGAACACCACATTGGCAATAATGGAGATGGTGGTGATTGGGCAATGATAGCCTCATGATCTGATGCAACGTCCTTAAGGGTGAGCGTTCAGGGTACCACCATCTTGGCTTCAAATGCTAAAATTTTGTATTTTCCCCCCTTATTCTTTGGCCCAATATGGCAAATAGATTCACCATTTTACTTATTTTATTATTATTATTTTGTTTTTATTTTATAACAACATGCGAGGGTGTGAAATCGAACTCACAACCTTTTGATTTGAGATATATGTCAATTATCATTGAGTTATGCTCTCTTCGACACCACTCTTACATATTTATTGCAAGTCGTTGACAATATTTAATAATGATATGAAGCCAGTAATATTTAAGGATTACTTATAGAATAGTTTAGTTTGTTGATGATAAATTTAACATAATACCAAATGAACTAATAGACATTTAGAAGAGAAAAGATGACCATTAGAAGAAGAAAACTATCAATTTCACAAAAATTTGAAAGAAGAATTAGAAATTTTCAGTATGAACTTTTTTTTCTCTTTCTAAATTTAAGAACGGTGCGAAAATAGATTGAAAATGTTAAAACATAAGAGACTAAATTGAAACTTTTTAAACAATAAAGTCTAATTAAAAAAAAAAGACACTCCAACGTTACAAAGTAAACATGTATTTAGCCATTATTTATTATTAAAGTAAAACATATATTTAGTCATTGTTTATTATTACTACTATAAGAGAGAATTAATTAAGATCAGAAGTTGAAGAAAAAAGGAAAAAGAAAAGGTTATTTTGGGCAGTGAAAAATGCCATAGATTATGGTGAATATATTGGTATAGGAGGGTCCATGTTTGGAGGATATGGTTGAGGATTTTCAATTTTCAAGGATAAATTTGGAAGGTGTGACAAGAACTTTCTATTTTATGTTTTATTGCACTCCACCAACTTTGTGTGTAAAAGCATGGAAGATGCTTCCACTCAACTCATCTTCTTCTTCTCTCTCTTTCATCAACTCAATCCTATCCAAATCGAACATTGTCTTTGTAATTTGGTAAAAATGATGTAACTTTAAACCGTATTTATGATTATTAATTGATAAATTTTGATTACTAACTTAATCAGAAAAATATAATTAATCTCGAGCTACTTGATTTTAGAAAATTAAATATGTAATTTCTCAAGTTATGACACCATTTTTTCGTTGTTCATAAATAACTACTTAATTTGTTTTGGATTAAAAAAGTGAGCGGTTTTCTTTTTGAAAACAATTTTATCTTTTATTTTAGAAGAAAAGTTGTATTCTATTCCTTTGTAACCAAGAGGGTATTTTCTTACCCAAGTTGAAAGGAGAATCGTTTTTTCGCTCTTAAAAGGAGTATCCTTTCACTCTATAGGAACCAACTAAAATCTAACTATGAAAATTTATAATTCACAAGGTAGAAAAGTTTGTAAAGTAACACGTAATATAACAAATATTGTTGAATGAAATTGATATTTGAGTATTATTATTTTACACTAAACTCAAACCATAACTCAAATCTCAACTGTCAAAGCGAACATAGTTTAATGGTAATTGTTATACACCTCGAATCAAGAGATTATGAGTTTGATCCTCCATCCCCAGACGTTGTATTTAAAAAAAAAAAAAACTCAAATCTCAACCATTAACTAATGACTACTATAGATTGGTCCAATAATCAAAGAAACAATTTATAACCTCATATGTATTCTTAGGTATGCATACAAATCACAGTAAGCACTTAAACGTATCAAATGTCATGTATTGATTTGATCACTAATTAAATATTATTCTACTATTAGATTTGAATTTGATCACTTCCACAAATATAATAACGTTGGTAATACTTCTTAAAAAATACAAAACAAAACATTAATTAAATTATAAAAGTCCTCAATTTTGAGCTGTGTCTTATTTAATTCTTAAAATGTATTTCAATATTAGATGATTTCTATTGAATCAACCTTGTTAAGACCATAAAAATGCTAACGTGACACGTTGATGAATGTATGAAACTATGCAACATGCAAACATTGACATGCTCCATCCATAGTATTAACACAAGTTAAAAAGACTGAAGAGTAATAGAGTACAAGAATTCAATGACATAACCGAAGTATTGTTTTTGTTGAGCACATAAATAGGAACAAACAAAAACATGGTTACGAGGCCGAGAAAAGGAACAGTAACATTATTTTTTACCAAAGAGTAAAAATGGAAGGTTTTTTGTTTTTTGTTTTTTTGTTGAGAAACGAGAGGCTAATGGGTTGGGGCTGTGTTTAGCTTTAGCCGCTACCCAAAGCTAAAGGCTAAAGGCTAAAGGCTAAAGGCTAAAGGCTAAAGGCTTAAAGCTACAATCTTTTGTCTAACCTCACACTTACTCCTCTGTTTGTTTGTTTGTTTGTAGGCTTTTGGTGTCGGTCTCGATGTGGTGCCACTGCCACTCACCCTCGGCCTTGGCGCTTCTTTCATCAAATTTCACTACTTTTTCTTCTTTTTCCCATCAACTCTTCATCGTTTTGCAGCCAAGCAAGGGTTTCCAATTTTGTGCTTCGATCCTGATTTCACTCGTCCACCAAGGCTGGCCCTGGAAGTGGTAAAATTACACATTTTGCTTGCGCAAATCTAGCCTAATCTGGCCCTCTCTCCTCTGAAACAAAGCCAACACAGAGGAGGGAAAAAAAAAGAGGAAAAAAAGGGGGCTTTGGAAGAGAGGGAGAGTTTTTTTTTCTTCTTCTTCCTTTTTTTGGGGCATAAATACAAGGCTTTTTGCCATTGCCACTCACCCTATTGTTCAAACCGTACAATCTTTTACAGAGACAACACTTTTTTTTTGTGTTCAGACAGATAGTTACTTGGCTTCGTTATGTTTGGACAGACAGAAACTCAGAGAAGCAGAGGCAGAGCAACAAAACTCTCTCACCCACCACCATAATCCGAACCCCCACAACTCTCTTCTTTCCCAATTCCTTTCCCATTTGTTTTTTCTTCCTTCCAATGGTGGAAACTCAAAATCCCCCTTATTAAAAGGGGGTGCCTCTGCCTCCAACAACAGGAATTAGAACAAGAATACAAAACCAAACCCAACTTCCCGGTTTCCTTTCTCTCTTGTTAGGCTTTTAGATTATTTTGTGGACCAATATGAACCCACAAACGGATAAAGTTTCCTCCTTTTCCATTTTTCAAGAACCCCTTTGGCCTCTGCCTCAAATGCGTGTCTCTGCGGTATTCTGGGTCGCGGCGGCGGCGGCGGTGGCGGCAGCGGCGGCGAAATATGGTCGGAGCTGTGAAGGTAGAGGCTTGGTCTTGTATTGCTTTTTCGTCCTTGATTGAAAATCAGATCATTCGCGGTGGTGGTATTGGCGGAGACGGCTCAATCTCTGGTTTTGATTTATGAAATTTTACTCTCTTTTTTCTTTTCAATCTCATACATTTTGAAATAATTATTTTTATGTTGATACGAGAAATGGGTTCTGTAAATTTTCCCAAGAAATATGTTCTAACTTCCAAGAGCCCGTTTAGTGTTAAGGATTTTTATTGTTTTTTTTTTTTCCTTCTGCTTCTATGTTGCTTTTCCAATTATCCTGATGTGGGTTTCTAGACTTTTGAAGCAAAAAAACCCTAAAAAATCCCATCATTGAGTGAATGCTGGGGGGAGCATTAAAACTAGGCAGCCACTTCAATGTCTTCTCTTCTCACTACTATATTACCATTTTGAAAGAAAGAAAATGTCAGAATTTTGCTTCTCTCTCTGTCTCTTTCTGCTTCATTGATTAATGATTTTTCCTCGAGAAGTGTGAGATTTGACAATTCATATTCAAAATTGTACAGGAAAATATATATACATACATATGTTTGTTTATTTCATCCGACCATATAATAAATAATAAATAATGCATTTACTGTTGAGAATTTGATAGTGTGTGAGAAACAAGAATGTTTTCTGGGATCTTTTCCTAATTAATGTAAAATAAAATTTGTCTCATTATTGTATTTGGGTTTCATAAATTTGTCACTATGTATTAATTTTAAGCTAGAAACAAGGTTTGTTTTGAGGGCAAAAATTGATGGGGAGAGAAGACAGAAATGCGGCTGAGGTGGATTTATTCGGAATTTTTCATTTTGAAAAATATTTAGCTATTTATATTCTTTGGTATTTTTAATTTGACACATAAAAAGGGATAAATACAAATAGTAATATTAAAAAAATAATAATAAATTGTTAATTTTTCAACCTAACGAACAAGATTTGATTCTGGCATTAGAAAGCATTATTTTCCTTTGGAAATATTGGAATTTTGGTGCAGAGCCCTATCTATTGCCATTGGGAGGTGTTGTCATACTCGTATTCCACGTCATCACTTTCCCAACATTTCTGGAATTTTCAAATTCTTGAAAATAAAATTAAAATTTTTACTGTAAATATTAATTACGATATTCATACTCATTGAATTCTTTGCCCCAAATAAAGACAAATGCATAATGATATTACAAATGGTGCAGTAGTGTTGAATTTTGGCCCTTTTATGGTTTCCTTGCATATCCGGGACTTGTTCTGTTTTTATTTGAGTCAAAATATAGATTTATTCCCTTTTTTTTAACACAATATGTATGTAGGGTGAGTATGAGATAAGTATTCTAACCAATTGAACTAGGTTGATGTTGGTTATTCATTTGTTTAAGTCAATTGGATTTTCATTCCACTTTAAGTATTGTGTTTATTCTATATCATTTTATCAAACAAGTCTGTTTTTTAAAAACCAAAAACCAAAAACTAAAAACGAAATGGTTATCAAACGAACCCTTAATTTTTTAGTTACATGACTATATAGGTCATTGTTGTTGTTTTTTTCTCTTAGTACAGAAGGACTTGAACTCAAGACGTTTTGATCAGATATAGATGCTTTAACCGCTGAGCTATACTCATATTGGCATATTGGGCTATTATTGATAGTCGATCGATTAACAAAATTTTGATAAGACATATTTATTATATGAGTTTTACCTAATTGAGGATAACATAGAAGATGAAGTCATGGCTCGATAAAATAAGACAATATATCAACTAAGTATGTTTTTTTTCTTTTTTAATATGATTTTAAATTAAGTTGGAGATTTGAAATTAGGGCTTTTTAAGTAGGAGTATTATTGCCTTAACTAGTTTTTCTATACAGTCACCACTAATTATGTATCTAATTGTTCGTATGGAGTGAAACAATTTTGGTTTTTCTGTTTCAATTTTTTGGAAATATGGAAATTTAAGAAATCTTAATCAATGAACATTGTCATGTTAATGTTAATGTTATGTTGATAGTATTATCATCTTGGAGGTATAAAACAACTAACTTGAATATAACTGAACTATCTAAGGAATGACATATAGTTATAATTTGATAATTTATTCGGGTTACTTTTAAGAAATGGGTGGGCAGAGCAAAGAAGGAAGGAGATGGACTATTACTCCTCCCTTAGTTTTATCGCAACAGAAATAACATATATAAAATACTGAAGATTTTGTAGTATTGTTTTTTATTTCGCTCCCTCCCCTAAATTTTTAGAAATAAAGTATCGTAGATATAAAAGTGTTATGGTACAAAATTTTGCCCTTCCCTTGAAAAAGTTTTTGCCTGCGCTCCTGTTGTATGTAACAAAGATTTTCTTGGTTAAAATTTCACTTTTTAACTTTTCAAATATCATCTCAGTTTGGAAAACAAGAAACAGTTTACTTAGAAACTATTTTTAGTATTTAAGTTTGGCACAGTTGTTAAGAGATAGAATTACAAAAATAGCACTAAAGGAACATGTAAATATATATAGTATTAGGTTTCAAATTTTACGAAAATGACAAAAATTGCAAATTTATACTATTACATGAGACCCACCAAAAGTCACTTTTTTGGAATTTATTTTTATAAATATATATTTCTTTTATATCATTTACTATAATTTTTTTTTTTCATTTTTACACTAAAGTATATTACAAACTGAGAAGATTATTTGTAAATAAATATAACGTTTAAAGATAGAGGACAATTAAAAACAAAATCATCACCGAACTAAAAAAAACAAATAAAACAAAATCATCACCAAAAATGCCATAAGGTTTACCTGTCTGAAAATTAGTTTATTTTTTAGCTGTATTTTTTATGCGAAATATAGCTAAAAGAATGACCTGTCCAGACAATTCAAATTCTCCGTCTTGCAGAGGAGGCTCCCATTTCATGGGCTCGACCCAGYGTCTAACTTCCAAAAGCGATAAATATGGGCCACAATAAGGCCCAACTTCGCCTTATTTGAACCTCAAGCGTCAGTGGGCTACTTTCATGACAGTCGTAATTGCTGGGCTACACCATTAGGCTAACACAACCACCAGTTAAAAACTAGAGAATTWATGGTCTGTGTCCCTATTTATCATTCGATTTTGAAAAATGATAAAATATATTTTGATAATAAAAAATATCCATTTGTATTTTTTCTAACTGTTTTGTTAGTTTGATTTTGAGATTTCTACCCTTCCTATTTGGTTATTATTTTTAAAATAAAATATCCTAACTTTCATCGTCTCTCCTTGATTCTAGGTTTTTTTTTCATTACCACTATTATTTGATATATATGTAGAGACATAACTCACCAAATTTAAGGAGACATCACACCGAAAAAGATCAGTAAGGAAGGCGATCAAAGAGGTAAACTATCAAAGGAGAGTCGATGATGGGAAAATAATATATTCAGTTGAATTGTCCTAAAAATATTTGAATGATGGTAGAGAAAAAAATATAGGTAGGATTCTCCTATGGAAAACGAGGAATAATATATTCATTTTAAAATTATTTCAGGGATGATAATTTCGTAACTAAA
>NW_019104494.1:3966001-3989268 GCF_001995035.1 Momordica charantia | reverse complement strand
TTTATAAAATGAAATAAAAAAAGCAACCAAACGTGGAAGCATCAATTCCAACCGCACCACAGAATAAACGCAATCCAACGAAGATTATGGATACTGGGATTCCCCAATGTCTTCCTTTTTTTCTTTTTTAATTACTTTCATTTTAAAAAATCCCCATTCAACTTTATATAATATAATATAATATATATATTAAAAAAATATTTCATCTTTATATCTTATAGTTTCTGCATTAATAATGTTAAAGAAAATGATTAACGTGGCAATTATATCTAATGTAAGACTAACTTAATAGTAAAATTTGTTGAATCCAAAACAACTATGTTAATGTTGCAAAATAAACACATACTTATAAAGAACCTTTTACCTTAGCCTCTACAGCATGGAAACTTCAGGATGTGGTGGTCGGAATTTTTCTTTTTTATTATTTTTTAAAATTTTGAACGACTTAAAAAGTATGCGATGCCACTTTTATGTTGAAATTTTAGGGTTTTGTTTTTACACACTTTTTTTTTTTCTCTTTTTTCCTTTCTGGAAGTTGTGTTGTCATATGTGTTTTGTAACTATGAAAAGACTATTTCTCGTGTATCTTTTTTTTTCTATATTTTATCTCTAGTTATAAGTTTTTTCATTCAAGAAAAAAAGAAGAAGAAAAATTCACGTGTTATTCTCACATTTGTTTATTGTTTTCTCTAATTTTTTATTTTCAAATTTAAAAAAATTTATTTTTCCAAACTACCTTCTTTATTTTTTGTTTCTTAAAACGTGTTTTGTTTTTTTACTTTTAAAAAATTGTTTATAATCTCAAAAAAATTGTAATGGAAGAAAAAACAAAAATGGTTCTTTAACAAACTTAATCGTTCAAATTTGTTTTTTAGAAAAATTGATTTAGATCCATTGGATAATAGCATACCAGAAATTGGTAAAAATTTTAATTAATTGTTTATTTAGGATAGGTCAAACAAAATATTGAGTAGAGATGTGGTGAAAAGATGATACATCTCCTATAGATAGGTCATAAGATGTTGGATAATGTGATGTTTGATGTTTTAGATTATTATTAAAATAAATGAGTTTGACTTGTGATGATAATGTTTTTTTTTTCTCTGTTTAACTTTTAATTATTATATCTCATCAATTCAAATAACTATATGGTTTCATATATTTTGGATAAATATACACTTGTCAAATGATTTATAGAGATTACTAAAATAGTTTTTTAGGTCAAATATAGAAACTAATGTTAGAAATTTGAATGTGGGTACGAATGATAAATTTTCTTTTTGCAAGTGTGAGGAACAATACTATCAAAAGAATTAAAAATAAAGAAAGGAACCCGAAAAGAAACTACTCCAAACATTTGTACCTATTTTCCTTAATTAGTCTATGTTTTATTTTATACAAATTCTGTTAGGCAAAGAGAATTTTCTTTTCAACTAGAACTTCCTAATATCAATTCTTAACAAATTGCTTCTAACTTGCCAAACCAAAACACTCTTTTGATCCTCAACAAGGATACATAAAAATTGACGTCGGACACCTTTATTTATATGGTAAAAGTGTGCTTGCAACTACAGTACAAGTTTCATTTCTGTTATAGTGCATAAAACTCGTGAAATACAAGAATTCTTATCAACTTCAATACACCAGAAGCATGAGAAAGAGTCATCGACTAGCGTTAGGTTACTAGTACAATATATAATTTTTTCAGAGTCTTTTCGTATCTCGTGTTGTCGTGTTTGTAACATCTTTAAACGTCACTTAAACTTCGAATGTATGTGGAACTAAAGGCTATTCTTGAGTTATATTGTGGCTATTCAGTAATTAGACTCTACCATCCCAACTATTAAGATGCAACATTTAGAAATCAAAATGGAATGCTTGTGAGAAAAGCAATGGGAAGGAAGAAAAAGAGAGTAGCATTGGCTAATTGAGGAATTGCTTACAAATGTGAAAAAATGGGGTTGCCAATGCCACCAAACAGGGTGTCTTTTGACAGAGACAGTTTGTTCGCTTTGCCAGTTGGAGTGGAAGAAGATAGGAACTGACTTGATGTGACCAATTAGGCTCATACTTCACAATCCATCCCCATAATATGCTGGTTTTTTTTTCTATTTTTTTTTTAACTCTGTCTTCATGTTTCTAATCAAAATATGTTTTTAAGTAAAAAATAATAAAATAATTTTTAAATTTGTTTTTTTTTAAATTAGAAATGAAAAACAAAAAAAAAACTTGRTTGTGTTGTTTTCAAAATTTATACATTGTCGAGGGCGAAAGTCAGAGGCATGTTTGGCTCGAGGAGTGACAGCTGATGGTGGGGATCATGTTCTACATAATGYGTACGGTTGAGGGAGGACGCAACGTAGGTGCCTGAAACATAGTACGAGAGGCACGATACCCTAGTAGCAGGCAGCAGGATGGTCGGTGATCATACAGCTACCACGCACTGGGAATGTCTTCTAGACTGCCCGTCAAAATCTTGTATGACAGCAAGCTCCACCATGGCACGTGCTAAACGTCCCTCTTTGGTTGGCCATGAGCATCTATAAAAAGGAGATAACCACCACGGCCATCGGAGTAAGTGAAAAAGTTGTCACTAAATTCCCGAGGTGCTCTTTACTATCTTCATCGAAGAGTTTTAGACAGGGCACTATACCAATATCGAGGTTCATTGTTGCAGACTTATTTATCCGTCGATCACTCAATCTGAAGGATATATGAACCTCTCCGAAATTCASCATCAACCTACATAATTTTGTAAACCTTTCCTAAGAATGTTAGGAATGAGAAATGAGTAACATGAGCCACTATATTTCTAAAGATTTAAAAATGAAAAACAAAACAAAAAGAGAACATTATTCAACATGCCATAAAATAGAGCTAGTAATCATTGTAGCTCATATGTATGGATTTATTTATTGAGACCAAAGCTTTAGTATGCTCCTCTTTGGATTTTTCCAATATATATGTATGTATGTATGTATGTATATATGCTCCTCTTTGGTGATGGTTCCTCCCGATTTTGTAGGTGATTTTTTTTTTTTGTGAGTACAACATGTTGGAGAATAGATTCGAACTTATAACCTCTTGGTTGGAGATATATATCAATTATCGTTGAGCTATGCTCGCTTTGACGATTTCRTAGGTGATTTTTTAGCATGTTTGCTTTAGATTTTATTGAATTGTTATAAATTTCTCTAATGACTTTTGATGTGTATTTTTGGATGGATTAAATGATGCCAACCTAATTTGAATAATGACTACACATTAATTTCCATCACAATTTGAAGAGAAAGTGAGGATGGAATTTTCCTTTTCTTCACATGTCAATTTTGATAGCCACTTATATGCATGAAGGTTGGATAATCGAAAGCCTTGGATGGAATTAATTCAAGACAACACAATGCCATTGAACAACACATGCTTTGTTCTTCCATATATTACTGGTGGAAAATATCGCAACTTCTCAAATCTTAATTATAAATATTCTCACAACAACCCAGTGTTGTCAATTCTTTATCATCTTATCATCAACAACGAGTTAATAACTTTAAAATAATATAATAAATAACTAGATAAATAAGACCTTTATTGTATAAGTAAAATAAGATACTTTAAATCTTTTTTAGTACAACCCACGACCTTTTTGCTGGAGCTAAGTATTTTAGCTAATTGATCTATGCTTAGTTTGGTGATATTTAGAAGTTATTGGCTTCTTATTAATTTATTTATCTATAATTTAATGATTCAAGCAAATCAAATAGCATCTTTGTACTTTGCAACTTAAATCTACCTACTTCCTAATTGAATTATCATGCTTGTGAATTTTGAAACAATTTATTTAATTCGGCCCTGTTATGAGTTGGGAAATGTTAGTCCATGTGTCGCTCTAGGACTAGGCTCATGGTTCAAGTCCTCGCACTTTGGGAGTTTATAAGTATTTTGTCGACCTACTCTCAAATCGAACAGGTAGAAATTGAAATAGAAGTAGACTGTTGAACCGTTTAATTTCTCACTCACCGTTATGTCAAGTATAAATATTGAAGGTAAATTCGTTCTCAAGTACGCATAAATTTAAATATTTAAAAATAGCTCATATTAAAAGGAGACTACTGTTTACGAATCTCTTGGCGCCCAAGTTAGTGTTTGGTTAGAGCTAATTCATTGCTTAAACAAACGCCAGTTTCAAATGGAATCGTTCAAATTTTAACAATAATTACACTCATGACACCTATCTAGTTGTCACATCACAGTTCATTTTTATCTCTTCTGTAGAAGACAGTAGGTAGAAAAGAAAAATCACCTGACATTGAATAAAAATTTAAATGACCAATAAATATTTTTCTTTTCAAATCCACTGTTGAAAATGAAATATTAAAACAGGTTATTAACTCACAAAGTCTTTAAATTTTTATAAAATTATCTATTTAGCCATTATGCTTAAAAAAAAAAAAATAATCAACCAGGTATTCAAATTTCTTTATTTAGTATTACGCTATAAGAATTTATAATAGCATTTTGAACTTTCACTATTAGATATAAATCCTATACTTAACTAGTGTAACATTTAGCGTTTTGAGTATATTAATTTACGGCTACATGATTAGTTGATTCTTGCATGTTTAAGTTTCTATTGGTGCAAGTTTAAATAAATAAATGAAGTTAATAACAGGAATCTATTTCATATAAAATATAAATATTATGATTCATTAGAAAACTTTTAAAGCACAATAACTAAATTATTAAAAAAATAAAAACCTCTCTCGCATTTTAGAGCCATTTCTATTGTATTAGAAGTCCTTTAATGTCAACTTGAGCAGTTTAAAACTAATTGAATCATATATCATCAATCAAGAAGGTAGAGGTTCAGATCTCCGATCCAAATATTGTAGAACTAAAAAAGGTCCCGATATTATATGTTGTATAAGAGAGGTTATTTAATATGTTAACACAATACATCTTTCAATTCTATATCATTTAATATTTGAGAACAAATTTTGGAATATTTTGTTTTTCATACACTTTAATAGTAATGAAAATAATAGTCATGCCTCATACGTACAATTGAATAACAAGTGGGTTAGGAGAATTCGAACTTATGATTTATTATTAGAAACATGTGTCAATTACCATTGACTTGAATTAATGTTGGTTGAAGAAGATCATTATATTGTAGAAACGGAGAGTTTAAATAAATAGAGTAAGTAAGAAGTGTAATTGGTCAAGCCCTAAAATGATTAGAGATAAAAAAAAAAAAAGGAAGTGATTCTAAAGTGTGTGGTGGACAATGGGGTGACCCATTACATATTTATAATGAAATGGAATTTTCCTTGGGAAAGTGTGAGAGAGACAGAGGGAAACTGTGGGGGAATTTTCCTGATTGCAGCTTTATTTTTTTTTTTTTTTCTGTTCTAATTACAAAGAGTTTCTAATTTCTTCTTTCCTCTTGCTTCTCTTTAAATATCATTATATTCTCTGTTTACCACTTGCTTTTGCATTCTAATTATTGCTTTATCCTTTTACTTTATTTTTATTTTTATTTTTATCATGGTTTTGGAAAACTGTAGCTGGGAAGATGATTCTTTTAAATGAATACATTTATTTTTTTAATTCTTTGTTCAAAGAGTCCACAGTTGCAGCCTTGCAGCTTTGATTATTCAATTTGGCAAAATCATGATTATTTTTTTAGAATAACATTACTTTTGGAATATTGGTATAGGATGAATGGAGTTTAAGGTGTAAATTTTTATTTTCTGCAAATCATTGTGTTTTTTTACGATTATTAAAAATTCTAACGATATTAAGTCAAATTTGGAAAATAATTTATTTTGTAAAAAATTTAAAAAAAATTTCTCACTTTGCATTCCTACTTTTACTTGTCAAAAATTGAATGGTGGTCAGGATGAGAATTTCACTAACTAATCATAGGTTAATGGTGTATTTGAAGGTGATTTTGGCACTAAAATAACATTATCAAAATCACTTCTCTTTCTATTTATCATGTTTGACAAATTAGAAAATTTATTTTTAAGGTACTTTTTTCAAAATTACTCATTCTACCGTCACTCTCAATCACATCTTTAAGTATATTTCTTTTTTTAAGTTATATTAGAAAAAAAGTAAAAAATTAATTTCTTGATTCTAGAATAGACCAAAAAGTAAAAGAAATGATAATTAATAATAAATTTCTTGCATATTTATTAACTTTTCCATTAAAATGTGAGGCAGATCTCCAGGATGATATATGCATACTAATGAAAACTGTGGAGGATGATTAATTAATGACTTATTTTAGTCAATTAGGTATGAGGTATGAAAGTCAACGAATAATCAAATCCTTTCAATAATTTTGTTTTGTGCAGATAGAGAGAGCCCCACATGACTCTCAATCTCAATGCATGTAATCACAAGAATTACAAGAAAAGACAGTGTCTGAAGGACTAATTTGGACTCAAACTTGATTTAACTAAATGCCCATTACACCCCTCTCTCACTCTTACCTTCCCATAATTCATATCCTTTCACAACTAACATTAATTAATGCACCCAAGAAGAATGAGAGAGATAGAGAGAGAAATTTAAGCTTGAGTTTTCATTAGATAAAAATCAATCTCAAAATGGATTTGGACCACTATTTGAAATCTCCAGCTCTAATGGAAGGTCAAATTTTACAATTATTATTTTTTAGAATATAGTTTGAAGATATCCCTTCACATCGTGACTTGAAAACAATATCTTAAAATGAGAAATAGGGCTATGATAAAAAGTTTCTAACTAATAGAATCTTGTTTGGTCGTATCCTCTTTAAATAATTTATATTGATAAGTTTCAACTAAGCAATCAATAACTTGTGTATACAATTGTTTTGAATTTTATCTTATTAAATTTGAAATATTACTATATATATCTTTTCTATTCACTATATTTTACACTCTTGTAGGCCTATTAATTATCAAAATAATCGAACATGATCAAATATATATAAAAACGATAATTAATTTAATTAAATATGTCCAAACGTTCTCAACATACCTACAATTTTTCTATACAATAAATTGGTTCTTTAGTGTGAGTTTTGACCTCCGACCTATTGAATCATAATATCACTTGAGAATATGCAAATAGCAATGCCAAAAGACATTAATGAGAGTTGACTATTACCCATAATTTATGAACTGTGGTAAAGAAAACAAAAGTACATGGAAAGGTTCTACCCACTTATATCAAAATAAAAGTCACCCAAAACATCTACAATGGTGGCTAACCGTCAACCGACCACCTACACTCAAACATCAATGATTATTGTAGCCTCTTAAATTAGACTATAATAAATACATGGAATGTGTAGTTTATGAATTTTAATGAAATATCGCACCAAAAAAAAAAAAAGACCAAGATGTTTAAACCAAGTCTTTCAGAGGAAGGCAAATTGGAAAGCATGAGAATCCAATAAGTTAGTCATAAACAAATTGGCATGTAGAAGATGATACTTTTTTAAAATTCCAACTCACTTTTAATTCTATAAAGCATTTAGTATATCATATAAGTGGTATTTTTTGTTTTAACACAACTTTTAAAAGACAGAGAAGGAAATACAATAATGACCAAACAAGACTAATAAAGCAAGAAGCAAAAGGAAAAACATTCAAAGCATTATAACGCAGGAATAAATTTGTTGCAGCCAAATAACAATGGCAACGTGTTAAAAAAGGGCATCATAAACCTGCATAAAAAAATTGTACTAAAAAGCAAAAACTCCCTGTACATAAGTGCATAAAACCAGAGGCTGGAACAGTGTGGAGTGTTTCAAATCGGAGAAGGCACATCGGCTGCCATTTTTGGGCCTTGATTCTGAAAAAAAAGTGGGGGTTCGCCCTCGCCATGTATTGGCCTGAAACAAGCAAAATAACATTAGAGTTTGATTGTACCACTGAGGCAGAGGCAGAGGCAGAGGCAGAGGCAGCCATCTTGGTCCGGCCAAGGCTCAGGCTCGGGCTCAGCAGCGCACCAGTATAATCCCACTTCCCACTCTCAATTTCTGCTTCCTGACAATTCGTATCACACAGCTGATACGCACCTCTCTCTCTTCTTTCTACGTACCCAAAAGAAAAAAAAGTGCACACCACACCAAAGTTTATCCCTCCCTCTTTCTGTCTCTCTCAATCCGTATTGTATTCTTTTGAGCTTTTGGTAAGGTGAGTGAGGAGTATATGGGTTGTGGGGTGGGGGCGTGCAGTGGGTGACTGAAAAGAGAACCGTGAAAGAAGGCCTCATAAAGACAGAGAGAGAGAGAGATAGAGAGATGGGTTTTGCATTTTCATGCTCTTGACGAAATATGGTCTTCTTCTTTTTGCTTTCTTCTTCTGCATTTCTTTGAAGCCATGGTGGTTGTGTCTAAGCTCTTGTGTTGTTTAATCGTTCTCTCTTCTGCCGTCCTTTGCCTTTCCTACGAACCTCGGAACCCTGAAGGTAAAACTTGAGCAACAATTTGAATTTGAGTTTATGTATAACAACAAATTTCTGAAAGTTTCCTAATATGTCTGTCTTATGGGCTTGTTCCTTTTCTGCAGTGGAAGCCCTGATTAATGTGAAGGCGGCATTGAATGATCCGCATGGGGTGCTCAGCAATTGGGATGAGGACTCTGTGGACCCTTGCAGCTGGGCAATGATCACCTGCTCCCCTGAGAACCTCGTTATAGGACTGTGAGTTCTTATTGTTTTGTTTCTTCATATTTTCAATTCAAGAAACGTTCTGGTCTCTAGGACTTGATTTCCCAGAGGGTAGGAAAATGGAACTAAGTGTTCGACTTATGGGATTTTGCAGGGGAGCTCCGAGCCAGTCTCTTTCTGGAAGTTTGTCTGGGGCGATTGGGAACCTCACAAATCTTCGCCAAGTGTAAGAGATCCGAGTGTATTAACTCTCTGTTTTCAATAGTAGAAACCCACTGAAGTCTCGTTTTTCTTCTGGTTCTAGACGTTTGTTTTAGACTCTGTGTTCGTGAAGAAAGCGATATGAAATCTTTTTGGACTTTTGAATTTATTTTGGTTGGATGTGAGGTTTTTTCGCCCTGTTTTATTACAAATGTTTTGTATCTTCTCCATCTACAATGTTTTCACGAAAACCAAATCAAGTTAACTGGAATACGGTAACTTCTCCAAGAAACATAGCTCGCCATGGATGTACCACGTCTCGTTTAGTCTTCTGACTGTTCTATTTCTTATCCAAATTTGAAGGCTGCTGCAGAACAATAACATTTCCGGTCCAGTTCCCATTGAACTTGGAACTCTGCCATTGCTTCAAACATTAGATCTCTCAAATAATCGGTTCTCCGGCCCAATACCAGCATCTTTTGGTCAGCTGAATGGTTTACGCTACCTGTAAGTATTCAACTCTTTCCACCTTGATTTTCTGTTTGGTTTCCTTGAACATGGAGGACAAAATAAGGAGTAAATCTTAAAAATTTCACTCTTTCCATAGAGATTTTGTACGACTTGATGTAATTTTAATAGTTGAAGGTGGACTTTCAATTTTTTCTCGAAGATCATGTATTTGAAGCACAAGTCGCTGCTTGTTTGATTGCTATTTTGAGTTAGTTATGGGAAATAAGTTGCACTTTGTTATTTTGTCTTGTAACGAGCAGGAGGGTGAACAATAATAGCTTGTCCGGGCCTTTTCCCGTGTCCTTGGCCAAAATCCCCCAGCTTGCTTTCTTGTGAGTATTCATTATTTTGTTTGTTTTCTTTCGCCTGTGCTATTTGTCTTCACTATAAGAAACCTGCCTTCTCTCCACGACTTTTCTGATGTTCAATTCAAAACATTTGTTTTTCAATATTTAAATTTAGGGTTCTGTTCATGTTACTACTTGGGTGTTGCAGGGACTTGTCTTTTAACAATCTCAGTGGACCAGTGCCTGTGTTTCCAGCCAGAACATTCAAGTATGACTCACAACCACGCTTCTCTCCCCTCTCTCTCTTTCTCAACACTTAGTTGAATGATTTCTTCTAATTTGGGTTTTGGTTCCTGTAAATACTCCAGTGTGGTGGGAAACCCAATGATTTGTGGAATTAGTCCTAGTGAAGGTTGCTCTGGCTCAGCCAATGCCATTCCTCTTTCTTTCTCTCTAGAATCATCCCCTGGTAACTATTGTATAAGTTATTCTCCTTCAAAACCAAGCTTTGTTTTCTTATTGGGTATGACTTCTTGACGTGACTTTTATGCTCTCTTAATTCATGGGTATTAGGAAAACTCAGGTCCAAAAGAATAGCAGTGGCACTTGGAGTCAGCCTGAGCTGTGCTTTCCTAATTTTCCTAGCGCTTGGAATTCTTTGGCGCAGAAAAAATCAGAGGACCAAAACCATCCTAGACAGCAATGGTCAGTGTTATCAATTATGAACTCTTGGAACTTTTTCTAAACAGATCCTTAAATGAACCGTGAATTTTGTAGTAGAGAATCAAGAAGTGGGACTTGTGCGCTTAGGAAACCTCAGAAACTTCAGTTTCAAAGAGCTCCAGGTAGCAACAGACCATTTTAGTTCCAAAAATATACTTGGGGCTGGAGGGTTTGGCAATGTGTACAAGGGAAAGCTAGGCGATGGGACTATGGTGGCAGTGAAACGGCTAAAGGATGTAACGGGTACCACTGGAGAGTCCCAGTTCCGCACAGAGTTGGAGATGATTAGCCTTGCAGTTCATCGCAATTTGCTTCGGTTAATTGGTTATTGTGCCACTTCTCACGAGAGGCTCTTGGTGTACCCTTATATGTCAAATGGCAGTGTAGCTTCCAGGCTCAGAGGTTTGTCTCTGTTTACTTTGCAGCGACTACTTTCACTGCCTATATATGGTTAAAAAAAAAACTTAATCTCTCTTGTGAAACAAACATACTGCGTTTGCTGGCACAGTGTTGTACCTATCAAAGTTTGGTCTTGATGGGCCCACAAGTTATAAGTGGGTCCTTCAAAAGTTTGGATCTTTCCATGTCGAAACCATCCTGAGAATAAGGTTGACTGTGTAGTTGCCCTTTCCTTGAACCAAAATAGTTTCTCATTGCCAAACAGCTGTTTATAATTTTCTCCAGATCAAACATCACTATCAAGAAAATTTCAGGACCATTTTTACTCTCAAACGGGTCAACCCTTCTCCCCCTCGTGTTTTTATGGAAAGAAATATCACTACCAACTAAAGAGATCATGTTTCCGGAGTATCTGGAAAAAGCCTCTTAATTTTGAAAATATGTTATGTTCTTGTTAAAGAAGATGCCTAACCAATTTCTAAACCGATCTTAATTTGATTTCTGATAATATTTTGTTCATGTGATTGTTTCACTTGGGCTCACCTGCATCCTGGAAAAACCAATAACATGTACAATTCAATAATACAGGAAAACCAGCCCTGGACTGGAATACGAGGAAGAGAATAGCAATTGGAGCTGCAAGGGGTCTGCTGTACCTCCACGAGCAATGTGATCCTAAGATAATCCATAGAGATGTGAAGGCTGCCAATGTGCTTCTAGACGACTTCTGTGAAGCTGTGGTCGGTGATTTCGGACTCGCAAAGCTGCTTGACCATGCCGATTCTCATGTGACCACTGCTGTTCGTGGCACTGTCGGGCACATTGCTCCAGAGTATCTTTCAACTGGCCAATCTTCTGAGAAGACTGATGTGTTTGGGTTTGGAATCCTTTTGATCGAGCTAATTACTGGAATGAGAGCTCTTGAATTTGGGAAAACAATTAACCAAAAAGGCGCCATGCTTGAGTGGGTAAGTTCTAACCATAATCTTAAAGCTAGTTTAACTGTTTCAATGATTGAGGCTAACATCTAAGATTGCTGCTGCTTTTGATGCTATAATGATTTCCTGTTAGTAAGCATGGAAAGTTTGTCATTTAAGATAATTTGATATGGCTGTTGATTTGATGCCCACACGGATGGGGCTGAAAGGGAAAACTCTTCGTGGCAGGTGAAAAAGATACAACAGGAAAAGAAAGTGGAATTGCTTGTGGACAGAGAGCTAGGGAACAACTATGATCAAATTGAAGTAGGGGAGATGTTGCAAGTGGCTCTTCTTTGCACTCAGTATTTACCTGCCCACCGACCCAAGATGTCGGAGGTGGTCCGAATGCTTGAAGGGGATGGCCTTGTTGAGAAATGGGCTGCATCCCATACTCATAATGACTTGAATGTCAACCTCTTCCCTTCACGGAACAGTAGCAAAAGTACATACAACCCCACAAATGCAATGAAGAATTATGGCAATGATCGAGATCATTCGAGCATGTTAAGTTCAACAATGGACGACGACGACGACGAGCGATCTTTAGACTCCTATGCCATGGAACTCTCTGGTCCAAGATAGTAGAGAAAGTAAGTCAGAGACAAGGGAGGTTAATTCATTGCTTTAATTCTTTAGAGAGCCAAAATCAAGTAATAGGAGAAAGATGGGGTTCAGTGTTGGATTCATAAACTTTGTGTACTTTTTCCTAAAAATTCTCTCGATATTCTGGGTTGGACATGTAAATATGTGACATCCTCTTGGTCTCCTTAAAATGGTGCGGTTTAAAACAGTAGAAGGGAAGGCAATGCCAAGCTTGTATAGAATGATTTTGACGATCTTCTCTTAATAGTTAGATATGGAGTTGAGTTCTTGTTGTTGGCGTTAGCCATGGCTGTTCTGTCATTTTGTGGGGATGAAGGAATGGCGAGTGGGGTCGATGTTCTGAGTTCTGATCTTTGAGAAGTAGTCAATTATTTTCGGGGTCACGCGCTCCTCTTTTCAGTTTCTTCTTTTAGCGTGTCCAATTCCAATAGTTTTTACTGGCTGTCTAAGTTTATCCATTCTATCGCCATTTCTAAGAATCTGTGACTGTAAAATACCAAAAACAAAAGGGTGTCTGTCTTATTCACTTTGACCCACGTAGGTTTCTTCTTCAAAGGAAACTGTCGGCAAACTCTCGTCTTCTTGAAACCTCAAATCAATAAAGTCCATTTTTTCCCTCTTTCCTTTGTCTTGAGCTTTCTAATTATCTACGGATATGGATAAAGAAATATATGTGCTTGTTACTGGTTAGGAATTTAGGTTAAAAGCATGATGGCTTGCTCTAATTTTTCCCACATAACCTAAGATTTTGTTCTCTGAACTAACATCTATATCAATCTATTCTAACTGTAAACTTAGGAAGAAAGAAGAATTAAAGAATGGAGGAGAAAGGAACCCTAATAAATTTGTACATTGTTGGAACCTTTTGCTTGTTTCTTCTTCATTTCTATGGCTTGAAGATCTATCATAAATTTGGAGAAGATCATCTAAATCTTCTTCTTCTCCTGCTTCCTTCGGGGTCCCCTCATACTCCACAGCCAGCCAGAAAGAAGGAGAATGCAGCAGTTTCATCTGTGGAGTACGGTTAAAGCGTCTGCCATTATATCTGATGATTGAGACCCCTCAATGAAATCAAAGGTATACTGTAAATACAAGTATCAAGAAGTGGAAGAGAAAAGATACAAGTTGTGTTATTTGAGAGTGAGGTATAATTTTGGGGTGAAGCGTTTCAAAGGTAGTTCTTCCATTAGATAGATATATTTCCTGTCCTTTGTATCAAATCCATATATATTTAAGCTTTCATATAATACATAATAGATATATATAGTTTTCAAATTAGATAACCATCATAGATACTTCCTGTCTAGTAGCAAGATTTTGAATGCATCTGAGCAACCATTACAATCTATTATTAACAAAGTGAAGAAAGCAAAATCATGTATGCAAATGTGGGGAACACAAAACTATGCTGCACTTCCTAGTTCAACAATTTTCAACAATAATTATGTTTCCCATTCCAGATATGTCAATATATTTGTACATCATTGTGCACCAGGCACGAACTA
The DNA here is from genome assembly GCF_001995035.1 of Momordica charantia. The sequence continues at coordinate 3,975,393 of NW_019104494.1, read as the reverse complement.
ATAGCACATCTTCTGATTTCTAAATTTCAAGAATTGATGCATAAAGAAGAAGATTAGTACTTCAGAACATAAACATTACATTATTTACATCTACGACTGAGAGTCTAAGATCACGTGTCTTGTCTAGTATAGGTCAACAAGTGAACTCAACAACAAACAATATATTTGCAAGAAACAAGTGTTGTGGATCAAAAGATATTAACATCGCAATAAAGTATAACATATGTTTTGAATTTCAGCGTCAAAAGGCCTTACCAGAAGATACGTGTACCAAATCTTTTCAAAAGACTAACTGACATGAACATGAACAGGCATTGACATTTGGGCATGCTGTAGGACAGTTAAATCACGAGAGGGAGTTGATGTGACATACATATCCGTTCAATGTTGAAATATCAGCACTGAGTCTTGCAAATAAAGTAGCCTGAGGAAGATGGTGATCTAATAGTTATCAAAACTTGCAATAATTGAGATTTACTATTTTGCCACAGCATATTTATAGTTTTCATCAACATTTGGACGGAAAAATTAAGAGGTAGAAGACAACTTTGCTGCAAGCCTAAACTGTATAATCATACATGGAATAGAAAGAAAAAAAAGAAGAGGACGACTTGAGCTGCAGTTCTGTAGATTTTCTTTTACCTTCTAAATTCACCGCTCTCACCTTTCCATTCAAGTTTTCAAGCTTGTGCTAAAATGTGATACAGAGAGCAACATAAAATTTTTATCTGTCTCAATAAAGAAAGGAAAAGAAAAGAAAATCTATCAAAAATCAACAATTGAAAAAACTTCAATAATCATATCTTTACCAGCTTCAGTAACTCCTTGCATAATTGATCGGCTTGAAATTAACAAGTTTGCTCAAATGCCTCATCATTCGGATTACAGAACATCAAACAGAGCTCTCACTTTCAGAAAGTGGCTATCGACTTGGCAACTTCAGTCTCGATTCATATTATAAACAATACTGAGGAAACTGAAAGTATTCAATCAGATAAAATTTCAAGATAGATGTCAAATCCGTCGAAGTGGTGGATTCCTCGAACCAACTTCGAGCCAATTCCTGGATGAACGATGATTCAGTATCCCATTACTAGAACCAACATTATTCTGATCGCATTCACCATATAGTGGAACTTTTAGATCCACGTCTGATGGATTGATCATATCAAAAGATTTATTCTCGGTGCCATTGCCACAAGATCCGAACCGAGTTCGTTCACGTATCAAGAACTAATGACTCTAAGACGAGCAGAAATTACGTTATTTCAATAAAATTCGTGAAAATTTCTTTTCATGATTCGTTTTTTTCATTATGTTCGCACCTTGATTCGCCATCTTCTCCACCTATTTCAATTCTCAGCAGATCGAAGAGGGCCAAAACTGGACGGGACGACGAAGTTTAATCGTCGAAACGGGCCATTTTCATATATAGCCCACCTGTGATAGCTTAGCTATCGCTAAAATATGGCCCACTTCTTGGGTAGACAATTGACGGACCTGCTGATGGGCTCAACTTCAGAAATTTTGATTTGTGAGCCCAATATTAAATGAGGCCCATATAATGGATTTGGGTCGGGCTTTTCTAAAAAATTGGTTTAAAACAAGATTAATAGAAAGTAGGTTATCTGCAGGTTAATTATAAACAATTTAAATACAACTTTAAATAGTTTTAAATACTACTTTGTATCATAACCCATGCTTTTATTTAGTTTTTATAGTTAATATTAATATCATCGATGTTTCGTTATCGCCATATTGTGCGTGAGGAGATATTAAAGTTGGCTTATCCATGTTTTAACCTGAAGGACGTATGGAGATGTTAAATAATTATTTTATCTATTTAACTTTTCAGAAAGCAATTAGGGAAATTCATTGTTATTATTAAAAAAACACTTTGGATCCATGTTACTGGGAGACTTGGAATTGCAAATATGATTAGTTTATGTAGTGTCTTGTCAGCCTTACATGTGCATTTGGGAATATTATAGTTTTCCGTATCACATGAGGAACATATCGGTTACTTTTCTTTCTCCAAAAAAAAACAACAAAACAAAAAATCCACGCACATATATTAATTACTTTTTGTTTTTTTTTAATGTATCTCTCGAAGCTTGAGTTGAGACTTGATATGGCATTTCCCTCTCAAAATAGAAGCAAATATGTCAAAAAGAATAGAGATAATAAAAACTAGGGAAAAATTTCCCTGAAGTTTAAGTTAGGCGTCGATTTAGTCCAAATTTTAAAATGAATATTTTTAGTCCCTAAGTTTATAAAATGGTTCAAAAAGATCTCTAAGTTAATTTGACCGTTAGTTGACTAATGGAAGAATGATGTGTCAAGATGGTGTGTAAAATTTTAAATGAGTTGTCAATTTTTATTAATTTTATATTCGTTTTTAGATTAGGTGGCTTTTCAAATTTTTTTTTATGTTCTCCACGTGGCAAGACTTTTTTTCACCGCAATATACTTTATTGTTAATGACAACGATATCGCAAATATTTAATAAAGTATCTCCTCAATTGTATGATATTGTCCGCTTAAGATGTAACTCTCACAGATTTGCTTTTAGTTTTATTCAAAAGGTCTCATATTAAGAGACATTGTTCTTCGTTGATATATTCATGATCTTCTCCTTGTTTAGGAAATGTGAGATTTTGTTTGTACTTCTCATAAACCCGACACTTATAATTCAACCAAAAAAAAATTTCTCTACATGAAATTCGTCTAACCCCAACTTTTCAAAATAAAAAAGGAGCAGGGAATGGGGACTGAAATTCTTCTTGTCCCACCCTACTCTATTATCTTCCTCAAAGAATCTCATTTCTCAAGCATTCGCAAGTACAAATGACTATGTATTTCCAATACATTAAATTTATCAAAAAAGGGAAAAGGAAAACATGTATTGCCATAATTTATTGTCAAAAAAGTACTACAATTTTTATTTTCTCATTTTATCCTCATATTTCGTGTCCAACCACGTTATGCTATTGACTTGATGCATTGCATTCTTAAAGCAACATATTCATCAGTTGCTTTTTCTCCATAATCTAAAGAACACGTGTATTCACTCTTTTTTTAAAAATTATTTATTTTTATTTTCATTTTTGATAAATTTTATATAATCTTGTAAACCATGCTTTATAAGAATGGATCGGAATTCCACCTTTTTTTATTTAAAAAGTTTCAAATGCCTTTCCAATCCCTATTCTTTTATGAATTCTTTAATTTACAATAAAGTATTCAATCTATAAATTGAATTTGATATAATTTAAGATAAAAAGTTAGAGCTTATATTTAGTATGTAAATTAAATTAGCTCAAACTAAAGTTCACTTATTCCTTGACCACACCTAATTTTAGGTTTATGAAATTCAAATTATTAATTCTACCCATCCGATCCAATATAGTTGTACACAAATTTATGTTTTTTTTATTACTCATTATTTTGCACCAACCAAAATAAGCAACCCTAAAGTAGTGAAGCAGAAATATTGAAGTAATTTAGAGTAATTTTTCAAGGTAAAAAAAAAAATTGGAAACACATGTAATCAAATCCTAATTGAATTCCCTTCGAAAAAAAGGAAAAATCCTAATTGAATTGAATGGACGGTAATAAATAAATAAATAAATAAATTAGTGGAGGAAGAACAGAGCCCATACGGAACGGAAAAGGAATCTGAGGGACAAGAGTCAAGAACGGGAGTTTTATTGGGCCGCTACGTCGTTGTATGTCATCATTTTCAGGTTTGAAACACCCAAAAACCAGCTTCTTGAGTTCTTGTTGCCTTTTTTACTTTTCTTAATTTTAAATTGAATAAACAAATCACTGTTTTGGATAAATTAATCATAATTTTACGAGCAATTAGCACACCACCATGTAAAAAGCCAAATCACGCAACCTCATAGAAACTTGGAGTCTCTTTCTCTTTCTCTGAAACTTTTGTAAACTGGAGTCTTCGGCGTGGATTAGAGGTCATTGCAAAATTGTGGGTTCCATCGGAGGTTCATCATTAAGAACCAATTCTTACATTTCGGTCTTCTCAACCTTTTTCCGCGACATAAGGTTTCCATTTCGGATCGGTTCTCTCTCCCACAGTAGCCCAAGATTTCTGGGTTTTTTCGAATCCAGGTTCTTTTTTCCCGTATTATGCGTTTTACTTGATATGCACATGCAACTGTTCTATCATCACTTGATTTTTTGATGCTCCAGTTTTGGTTTCCTGTGTTCTGCATGTTTTTTTGAAGGATTATTCGCGACTTTTGTAAAATTTTTCATGATTTGAGATCCACCCAATTAAACATTATCTCTGTGTTTGATTCTCTGGAGATAAGTACTCTCATTCCTTTTCTTTTTTCGTTGAGAAGGTGCTTCTTTTTCTGTTCATTTTACTATTTGTTCTACTTTTGGCGTAATGATGGCATATTTTGGTTAGCTGGTTCTGAATTTAATTTAATCTTTCAATTTCTGTTGTCTCCACTAATTGGCAGCATATTCATCTTGGATTAGATGTGTCTTGTGGTTTCTGCATGGGTAAAAGGGTTGTTTTTTCCGTGCAGCTGTTTTTTGGATTGAGGACTTCCAAGGTCCTGTCATAAAATGAGAAGCGTAAATCGATATGTTCGTCACCTCAGATCAGCTTTTTCTCAACAAACACGCCATCATACTGGCGTTCTTGGACGAGGGCAGAGGCAAAGGCAACTGGTTCATACCAATTGTGGGTCTGCTTTTATTGTCAAATCTGATAGATATCGAACCCCAGAAGTTTTAATTTCGAGAGCTCTGTCAGTTGACGCTGCTAAACTTTCTAATGGAGGTACTTCTCTCTCTCTCTCTCTCTCTCTTCCCTTCTTTTTCCATTAAGAAACGCTAGCCGTCCAAGTTTTATGAGTAAATTCGGATATAATGGAGTTCCTTTTGTTTTAAATTTGGATTTTTGGGTTCAATTGCAGACTATAGGGTGGCAGGGCCACTCGTTGAGTATGAAAGAAGAATTGCTGCTGGCGAGCTTGTGGATGGTGATAGCTGTCAGGTATGCCGAGCAGTTTCCCCTGCATCTTCATTGTTCATATTTAGAGATGAAAGTGAGTTTTAAATGGAACTGTCCATGATAGTTCACTTTTGGCGGGTTATTTCTAAAGCTCAATCTTCTGCGTCTGACTGTTTTTAGAGAACCAAATTGGCTGATTTACCAAACAGGAATAAATAAAATATGCAGTAATTTTAGGTCTACATCTTTGTAACGGTTGGCTTAATTTAATGCTATTTGATTTTGATGTGAAAATATGTACTACATCTTTGTAAAGCTAAAGTTGGCTTAATTTTAATGTTATTTGATTTTAATGTGAAAATATGTTTTTGTTGTCTAAGCACATGTTTTTAAACCTGTTGAAGTCAATTCTCATAGTATCTTTGCAGGTAGGTACTTTGAGGGAACTTCAGAGACTGTACGACGAACTTCTTAATTCAGCTGAAGCGTGCCGGTTGGATCGATATGCAGTATCTGAAAAATCAGGAAGGTAATTACTCCATCATGTAGTTATAGTGTTTGTATTTGGAGTATTCAAATTTATTTAATCTTGTAGTTTCTTTTGATTAATCATTTATTTTGCCTTATTTTTTTGGTCCATGCAGGAGTAGATGGTTGTGGTCTCGGTTCATTCCTCAGTCATCGTACTCTCCGGTTAAAGGCCTATATCTCTATGGAGGAGTAGGCACTGGAAAAACTATGTTGATGGACTTGTTTTTTGATCAATTGTAAGTTTTGTTGAGCTTATGAATCAATTCTTATGTTTCTCCAACCTCTTTATTTGTTCTCCTGCCCTCATGTTGACAAATGGTTCCACAAATTCAAATGGAATCCAACTATTATAAGTTTCCTGAGGGTTTAGTTTCTTCCATCTATGCTATTGTTTGTCTGTTTTCTCTTATTGGCCCCTTAACTTACAGTTAACTCTCTTTTCATAGACCCAGCAATTGGAGGAAAAAGAGGATCCATTTTCATGACTTCATGTTGAATGTTCATAGTCGTTTGCAGGTAAGATTGACTGGTGGTTAATATTTTTAAAATAAATCTCCTGCACTTTAGAAACCAAGGTAATCACTTCAATCTTGTAACATGTCACATATCTGTAGATAAACTAATGTAGTTTGCCTGATAAACACCTGTCTTGAATGCATATTTTGACAGCGGCACAAGGGTGTTGCTGATCCACTTGAAGTCGTTGCAGGAGAGATTTCAGATGAGGCAATTTTATTGTGCCTAGATGAATTTATGGTACTCTGACTTTTTAACCGTCTTTCTTTCATTGGTATATCATATCTTTTGGTTCTGCACTTTGGTAACATAAGTAAATTTTCTTAGTATCCTGCCTTCCATAGGTGACAGATGTGGCTGATGCATTGATACTAAATCGTCTGTTTGGACATCTCTTTAGCAATGGTGTCGTAAGTTTTATTGTTACAGTATATTTTAATGTTCCCAACCATTGTAGGACATCATGTTTGATTTCAGACGTAACTTAGAGATTGTTTGTATCTGGTTGAGGGAAGTGTAGATCCTTGTCGCAACATCGAATCGTGCTCCAGATAAGCTGTATGAAGGTGGATTACAGAGGGATCTTTTCCTGCCCTTCATTTCCACTTTGAAGGTATGTTTTCCAACAGGAATATTGTTTTACTTTTTTGTTGAACAATATAAAATGTTTATGCTGCCCTTGATTAAGCCACCCATTCTAACAATAGTAATCTGAATCTAGTGTCAATTTAGTCGATTTTAGCTCAACCCGTGATGATTTTTCCACTCAATAATTCCAAAGGTCTCATGATGTAGGAAAGGTGTGTGACTCATGAAATTGGTTCTGCAACTGACTATCGGAAAATGACTTCGGTAATGATTCTAATTCGATACAAAAAAAATATTCTATTTGAGTCGAAGATTCTGAATATTATAAATTTTAGTCCTACTCTTGACGGCAGGCAGAGCGAGGGTTCTACTTTGTTGGAAAGGACTCATCTAGCTTTCTTAAGCAGAAGTTTCAACAATTGATTGGTAAAAGTACAGCTGGTCCACAAGAGGTGGAGGTAGTGATGGGAAGGATTCTCCAAGTGAGTACCCAGTTTAATTCTATGATGATTTGAGCAACTAAGTTCCTTCAATATTGTTGTTTAGCGTTTCTAATTTGTTCAGGTTCCATCGGGAGCAAATGGATGTGCATATTTCCCTTTCGAGGAACTCTGTGACAAACCCCTAGGAGCTGCAGACTACTTCGGGTTGTTTAGTAAGTCGTTCAAGATGGTATTTGAGTTCATATTAGGAAATGCAAAAGGAATATTTTCGATACAAACCTCCAGAAATTTAGGTGTTGAAAATAAAGCTTAATTTAAGACCCGATTCTGATAAGTGGTACCTAATTTGACAAGATGGGTGTAATCTTGTTCTTAGAAGGAACAACTAACAAGAATGCATGATATTAGGTTTTCAGAAACCATTAACTTTTATTAGCAGATCTCTTGGACAGAAACTCCCATTAGTTGGTCAAACTTCTTGTGTTTCAAGTGACGCCATTTGCTTTGTGTATCATTTTTTTGACCGACTTGCACGTAGGATTTATTTTAAAAACTTTATTGTCTTCCTTTTACAGAAAAATTTCATACCCTCGCATTGGAAGGTATCCCAATATTTGGACTCCACAACAGAACAGCAGCATATCGATTTGTCACTTTGGTTGATGTATGTCTGACACTTCATATTTTGATGCTTTTATCTTCTATAACGTTACGTTACGTAGAAGTTTGTATCTTTTTGACTTCAACCAGTACTTATCCATTCGTTTGATGTCCTACAATGACACTCATTCCATGCGTTATGTTTATTTATTCATGGCATCACTTTGCCATGTATATTAGAAAACTAAACTTATATTCATCTGATTGATTGACATCATAAAATGTATGTTCTTCGATAGGGGGGGAGGGGGATCGTTTGACATGATAATTCCAGAAGATAGGGGAATGGGGGAAAATATCGGCATATTTATGTTTGCCATCAGAAAGAGAAACTCCATCCATTCTCGTGGATGGAAGGACTTGAACTGGTTTATAGAATTTGAGAATTTGTATAGCGAGTGAATCCGGTTTTCTCTTCATACTTTCCATGTTTGGTGACAGGTAATGTATGAAAACAAAGCCAGACTACTATGTACAGCAGAAGGAAGTCCTCAAGAACTTTTTGAAAAGATTGTAACCATCTCTGATGCTCAACAAATTGCACCTAGAACCTCGACGAGGTCGAGGAAAAGCGATGTTTCTGATCTCTGTGTTGACAATGAATTAGGTTTCGCCAAAGACCGCACAATTAGTAGGTAAGGCACTCAACTAAATGTAGTTGGATAATTGAGCTTCTCTTTCTCTCTTTAGCTGACAGATGATTGTAAACGTAGGCACCATGCTTAATGTTTTCTCTTTTCTTTTTTTTCCATAAAAAATGCAGAAAAAGTTATTGCATTTATATTTGAAGCATGAGAACCATGTGTTTTCCTTTTCCATATGTTGTCTCTTGCCTCTTAGTTTGGTCAAGTATATCATATTTATTTTCTCAGTCATCTTTAAAGAAAAGAAAACTTTGTGTTTGAATCAATTCACTCGAAAAAACCTTCATCCCAGAGTACTGATCTCAACTTTCTTAATACCACAAGAGAACTGAAATAATTAAGTCAATGCACCCAAAGAAGGCAATTCGAATCGATTAAAGGCTTGTTGAATATTGTACTGGGATAGATACCGATTCGATGTTCGACCTATACATTGATTAAAATCATTAAACATATTCTGAAACCAAAAGTTTTTCGATGTTTTGGTATGGACGTGTATTCCTTTTTTAGCTGCTGATATCTAAGCCATTGTTGATGCAGATTAACAGAGATAAACAGCAAAGAGTACCTGGAACAACATGCTCAACTTGTAGCAGAGAAGCAAAACTGGCAAGGCCACCATAACCAGGATGCTTTACAAGCATGATTTGTGCTTCTGCATCTTCCAGATTAAAGCATATATCATTTTTGTAACTGCATTTCACTATTTTGACTTGCTAAAATTATATATTTTAGTGACGAGAAATAATGACATGTAAATTGACAAATAATAACAATAATTGGTTTCAAGAGGAAAAAAAAAACTTTTCCTTTGTACAAGAGGGTCTTACCCACATGGTTAGGATGTAGATTAGAGAATGGGAATCCGAGGGCTTGTTATTTATGTTCAGGAGGAAAGAAATTAAGAGTAAATGTGGAGGTTGAAATGAAATAACAACACCAACTTCAATTTTTTACTTCGCAGTTTCCTCTGTTTTGATTATGAAGATTAATATAATATGTGATATCCTGGTTTTTTTT
>NW_019104494.1:3952627-3965581 GCF_001995035.1 Momordica charantia | reverse complement strand
AAACACAATTATTTAATATATATAAATTACAACTGAACTAGCATCGCTTTAGCGTTTTGAACTATAATTTTATCATTTTTATAATACTGTAGACTCCAAATTTAAGTCTACACAAATAATCTATGATATAAAAAAAAATTCTTTTCGGATATCATGTCATTTGATATTATATGTTTCACGATAAAAATAAGTTATATATTTTTTATTTACAAAAAAGAGAGACAAAAAAGTTACGGATCATTTCCTGAACCTCTTTCCATGTAAATGAAAATACAAGATTTCACTATTTAATTATTAGATTACAAATACAGTACGCTCTACACAGTAGTTTTTCTTTGCTCTAAAAGTAAAAATTAAAAAGAAAAAAAATGACAAAATAACAGAAGTTTTACATCAATTAATTAATAAGCAGTGGCTTCCACCAGTTTGTGCAGTCTCCTGGTTCTGAGTCTCTCAGCAAAAGCTTCCCTTCCTTGGCATTCGTATCTGCGGGTTCAATGACAATGCATGAAAAAAAGACTAAATTTTGCATTTTTAAAATACGAAAACTTCTCCAATACTATAGATTATATATTATCAACTGCGTGTAGGACTGATTTACCTTGACGGAAGAGATATCAATGGCCTCAATGTATTGGCAAGTTTTAGAGTTTCTTCCTCAGAGTTCACTATCTGATCAAAGCAAAAATATCGACCACACGTGGAGGAATCTTCCATTGCGCGGATATGAACATCCACTAGAAACTTCACATCAACCACTGCCAGAACTCCATTTTCATACATCTGGGCAGCTCCTGTTATCTCAAAATTAAACTTTTAGCAAACACACAAGGGGAACTCCCACAGATGAGGATTGTTTGAGGAATTTTCTTCTAGTACAGTTTCTACCTTTGAGATATGAGATTGTTGATACAGAATTTTCTTCAGCAACAGCGGGACCTAGAACCAGTCCAGCATTAATGGAGACCATCTTCAGCATACGGTCCATTGCTAGAGCCCAGGCAGCTTGTTCAGATAGTGTTTTAGCCAGAGGATACCACAACTGGATAAAGAAAATGCTCAATATGCAATTAGGATTGATGGGGTAAATCAATCATCAGGCTTTGTTCAAGAACATAGCCCAATTTTAAGACAATCCCACTAAGAAATCTAAAATTACTAACTCACGAAAAAAGATATATGAAGTTTTGATTGAAATTCCCAAGCAAAGCAAAGCAAAGCAACCTTCATTTTCCTGCAAAATTCTTGGTCACTCCAGCATCTTTCATCCACATCTTTCTCGGAAAGGATATTCTCCCTCCACACAGCAGCAGTCAAGGAGGAGGTGAAGACAATCTTATTTAAGGTTTCTGTCTGAGCACATGCCTCCACAACATTTATAGTCCCTCTCACCTCCAAATCCACCATTTTTTCCTGCACAAAACATAAAAAGAACAATAACCCACAAATTCTGGAGAGCTTTAAGCATCAATCGGCCTTGTTTTTCTTTGTGGACTTACATCATACACCTGGGGTGTGTCCATACAGCAGAACAAACCGGAGCACCCCTTTAAGGCTACAAGAATGCTCTGGTAATCCATGATATCCACGGGAAAAACCACCAGCCCATTCTCCAGTTTACCCATCTCTCTGATTGTCTTCTCGATCTCTGATTTTCCTGCAAAAGATTAATTAATTAAACCCACAAGTTTCATGTAGGAACAGAGAAAGGGGAAGAATTGGAAAAGAGAAAACAGAGGATGGCTTGCCACTGTTCTGGACGGCTGCATGAACTGGGTATCCTCTGTTTAGCAATTCTTTGGTGACCCAAAAGCCCACGTAAGTGGAAGCGTCGAGAACACAAAGAGTTGGCTTTTGAGGATCCATTTGTTGTTTACTCGTCTGTGTGTTGCGGGTTTGGGGATGATTTTTATAGAGATGGAGAAAGGTGGGGCAGGGAGAGGTTTGGTGAACTATTTTCTGCTGAACCTGAAAAAAGAAATATTATATTTACTGCTGAACTCTGTGTTCTCCGGCCATTCGCATTAGATAATGGTGAAAAATCGGAGAAATGCAATTTGTCAATTTCTGAGACATGCTTTGAAGGGGGAAGTCTGGTACGCCCGAATGCGAATAGGAATCAATCTCAATAATGTTTTATGGTGGAAAATGGGCAAGGCTAAGGATGATACTTTCCAAACTTTAATTTGGATTTTTAATTTTATTTCTCAAATAACTTTTACAAATATTAGAGATTTTTTCAAATGCAATTAATCTTTCTTAGTAAGGTAGAAATTTAATTTGCCGAGCTTAACGCTAATTGACATATCGAAATGTCATGCAAAATTTATGACAAAAATTTTAATAAATTAATTAATATTATTTTAGATTAATTTAGTTGGTAACTAATAGTTTATAAATATATTGCTAAATACTCTTCATTCTCAAATTTGCTACCAAACAAATATATGGTAAACAAACAATACTACTTTGTTTTGCTTATATTAACTCAAATATTAGAGATTTAAATCTTCATTCTTACCTCATGAATTTTTGTTAAAGTGACAATCACAGTATGACTACCCTATAATGAAGAAATTCATTTATCATTATTAGATAGGTAATTTCTTTATCACGCATTTATCCGTTGTTTGGGCTGAAAAGAAAAAAGATGTTTATTTACTTTATCATCTGAATTTGATATTTTTATAAAGTGTTGTATTGACTTGAAAATTACTCATCGTGATAGTTGGAATTCATTACTCCTTTGTTCATTGAATGGGGCGAATAGGCAAAGGCGTTCTTATGGAAAGAAGTAAAATAAGGTTGAGATTTGCCATACACTTTTATTGCAGAATCACACGTGTGAGAGATGGTGTGTGCATGAAACCTAACTGGTATTGGTATTGGACCAGTGGACCCTGGTTTTGGCATTTTTTTAGGGTAAATAAATACAAGATTGTGACCACAAGAACGTTAGACACAAAAGCGTTAGACTTCGAGTTTGATCCACCCAACAGAGGTTTTCTAGCTAAATCTTAATTGTAAAATACAATTTAACTAATTAGGAAAAAGAAAACTCAAATTCGAGAGAAATAAATTATTGGAAGTAGATGCCACAATATGACTACTAATTAAGAGGTATATTTTATTAATTAGATGTGCTAATCGACTTCTTGTTTTGTTTTCATTAATCAAACTTAAAGATAAAGTGAAGGTTAATTAATTGAATGTAGCCATATATGGGCTATCCATTCCAAACCTCGAAGTACACGAACGTGACAGATACACCCGTCGAGATTTTTCACATGATAGTAAAGCACGTATCATACAAATCTTTTTGTCTTAGAAAAAAAAAACCAAACTATCAGAAAAAATGCAATTCACAAGAAAACGAGAGAAAATATCCATAGCACTTTAAAAGCTAGGTTTAAGGCGTTGTTCCATTGGAAATTAATTGGAATCAAATTAATCAAAATGAAAATGTTATTCCTTTCCTGTTCACCATAACTTCTCTAGAATCACAATCAGAATTCCCATGAGATATATTATTGTACTAATTTTTCATTACAATAATAATAATTTTAATTTAATTTATTCCTATATTATTGATAGTAAATAATTTTTATCTAGCAATTTTTTTAATAGTAATGAATAATGAATAATTAAATAAAATGACACTAACTAAAATACCTTTTTATTAGGATAACCATCATTTAACATAAAATATTATTCAATTTCATTATCCTAATATTTAATAATAACAAATTATATTTTTGATATTAATAATTAAATATAAATTTATAAATTTTTTTAATAAAATCACATTAACTAATAAAAGGTGTATAAGTTTTTATTAGAAGAAAAAATATTAGTAGTATAAATGAAAAAGAAATTATAAAAATTTAAAACAATTAATAAGTATTATATAAATGTATGAGACCCACAAAACAAGAAATCGGAACGAAATTGATGAGGATGTAGGACAGTAATATTGATAAAGACGTAGAAGAGTAATGAGATTACACTTTTTTTTAAGAGAATGAAATTACCAAGTTTGAGGTGGGTCCCAACATTTGATTCCATTGCTACAATTTGATAAACATCATCATAGTTACAGAGAATGAAAAAATTGATTCCCATTTCCTCATGCCTAAAAGAAAAGAAAAGGCAGGCAAAACTTGATGAGTTACTTTTAATTTTTTATTATGTACCTTCTATCATTAGACTTTAAACTTTGGATTTTGCCCATTGAATCTGAAATGAACGAGCAAGACTAGTAGTTACAGTTATTGATTAATGATAAGAGAACCCAAAGAATGGAAAATCCGTCAAGAATCAAATGATTGTACTGAGCACTTACTTCCTCCTTTCACCTTGATATATCAATCGTCCATGGTGGGTGGCCTGAAAGCGCCAATGAAATAATGAAATGAACATGGTGCAGTACTATGCATCCACTGTGGTTAATCACACTGTGTCTAACTATGGAAAAACTTCTTTATTGCGCACGTCCTTAGGTACTCTAACCACCAGCTATTGGTTTCTGAAAAGACCTGATGGGACCTGAATGAAGGCAATTATGTAAAGTTGAAATTCGAAACCCAATTTTGGTTTCAATCAAAAATTGAAATGAACTTGACTATCTCTCCAATACTCAAGAATATAGATATTAATGCAGAACAATATATATAGAGTCGCAATGAATTTAGATGGTACAAGCACAAAAGAAACTGAAATTCAGGAGTTCTATTTCTTATGAGGTCCTTAGTCCATATCAGAGATCCCCATATCTCATTGGTTACTGCTGCCAAGCTGGTGATTTTATTATAGTTTGAAGTGACTGCTTGTGAGAAGAAGCTATGTTACGAGTATATTTGAGCCTCTCTATCTCTATTCATATTGTTAGGCTAATTCCCATTTTCCGACGACATTATAATTCGTGGACTGAAAAGTGAAAAGGATGCACACTTCAAAGAAAGGCTTTGGTTACCTTCACATGATGTGGCATGATCTTGATATCGAAGGGTACGTGAAGCCATGCCTCTGGTGGATAGAATAAAAAATTTTCTGCCTTACTAGTATAAACATCTGCATATTGATGGATGTGATAGGCGAAGGCAGATTCTTGACCAGTATCCGTGAGAAAAGTTGCACCAAATGATCTATTAAACATTTTCTTCATTGTATCTCGAGCTTTCTCCCTCTCCACGCTCAGTTCTTTCAACAGAGATTTATATACATCACTTCTCCGGCCACAACCTACAATAGCATGCAATTTACCCAGAAGTTCTTGGACTATATGGAATTTTGCCTGCCATATGAAAAGAAGAAAGTATTAAAGGGTTTTAAACGTGAACGACAAAAAGTTAGAATGATCAAAACGTCAATGACGTCAATTTTTGGTTGGGATAACAATGTAATTGAAGTGCCTCAATTGCAGAATATACCTGTTCAAAACGGTAGGAATCCTCATTTTGTATACGTATTTCATTCTGCAATACAAACACAAAATCAGACAAAGGTGAGATATTAAACGGATCTCAATAATAACTTATGGTTGGCTGAAAACAAAATGTATAGACAACCAAGTTCAGTAAGATAACTGGTGGTATATGGGCAGTAAATAGGAGTTGATCATAGAGAAATAGAAGAAAAGTTCATTCGGTACCATCCCATAATACTTAATAAAAGCTATCAAACAAGTTACAAAAGAATGATAAAAAGGCATACTTCCAGTTCATAAATGATTGCAGCAGTGCGCCAACCAGCTTTTGAAGGGCCTCTCAGATCGCTGAAAAGGTGATCCCCAAAGTATATCACCTGATCGAAAGTAACAAATACAGGATGCTCAGTCCGACTACAGCATGTGAGAGCAATATCATCTAGATAACAACAAAAGAACACTGTTATTGCTTCATCAAATTACCTCGGGACCATTCCACTTGGTAATCTGAAGGAAAGACTTCAGGCAACCATGGTAATAAATTTTATTTGGAAGGAATGCATCCACCTTTGTAAAAGTCAAAGTGTCCTTTTCTGTGTCATAACAACTAATATTGATATTTTAGAGAACAAGTAGGAAGACAAAAGTCAGTTTCATGTCTACCATTTCTCCCTGGAAATATAGGAAGGTAAAACTTGTATGCAATAGACTGAAGGAAATATAATAATAGATTATTGGCAGTTATCACAGGGAGGAAGTTCAATAATATCTCGGCATTACAATCATAATAGCAATAATCTTGAAGTATTTTCTCCTCGTTTGCCTTTGGATGGATGAGTAGTTGCACTTATGGAAGATTAAATTTGACAAATTTCAATCTTAAGTTTACTCCCATCAATAATGTGCAATCAAGACAGAAACATGGTAGGTAATTATTCATTCAGTCGTGAAGACGTTTAACATTCATGATATTATAGATTGGTTATAGAAATGAAATGTGATTCTGACTGTCACTTTACATGTTCAG
The DNA here is from genome assembly GCF_001995035.1 of Momordica charantia. The sequence goes on along the minus strand of NW_019104494.1, from coordinate 3,959,129 downwards.
AAGCTTCGTAACAATTACTAGATCAACTGTACTAACCGAAAAGGATGCTCGGATGTGTAAAATTCTGGCTTATTGGCCTTAGCTATCACAACATCAAAGATTTCTCTCCAAGAGTCCTTGTAACCCATAGAATCCTGAAAACAAACCAAAATTTTAAGCTGAAGATGACTATTACAATATTACATCAATTAGTTGTGTATAAAATTTGTGTTACAATCTTGAAAATTGGACCAAATTTGAGTCACTTTAAGATACAAGAACCAAAATGGACATTTTGAAATAACAAGGAACTAAAATGAACAAAAGTTGAAAGTACAAATACCAAAATGAACATTTTAAAAGTATAAGGACCAAAGTGAACCAAAGTAAAAAATACAGAAAGCAAAATAATATTTGAACCTAAAAATTGTTAATATTATTTTGAAACATACACATTTCAATAAAATAGGAAACAATATTTACAAATGTATCCCTCCCCCAAAGACCCATAAAAAATTTGTTAATTACAAAAGGATTAAAGTTGGACACTGATTTATCTAGACTGATCCGATTAAAAGCAGATTCAACCTCCCAAGCCCTATTCGTAGACACCAATTAAAAGCAATAATCTAGACCCATAAAGGCGTTATCCTCTCAAACCCTCTTTGGAGATCAATTAAAATCAATAATCTAGACTCCATTTAAATCAATTTAATAAATTATCTAGACTAATTTAGAAGTCTCCTCCCAACCCCTATTTATCCTTAAAAACTCTCCTTTACCTAAATCCTACCTAACAGAAATTTCCAAAGACTTGCCTTCACCAAATTCAACCATTAAATTTTTCCTATGAGTGTATTTCAACTCATCAATTGGTCCAAACTTCCTGGCACCCTTGAATCAAAGACCCAACACATACTGAACAATTAAAATATGAGTGAGGAATATCACAATTTTGCCAAATGGAACAAGCCTCATCGATTGGATAAGGTTAATTTTGAGAGAGAACTAAAGCTCTCAAATGCTTAGTAACCCTTTGTAATTTTCCTCTTTCAATATTTCTAATGTTAACAACATATTTCTCTAATTTCCCTTCCAATTTCGGGTCCCTATCATATAGTTTAGGCTGTTTGGAAGTGGAAAGCCCCTACAAAAGCTGAACTTTTCTGCTGGACTTGGTGTTGGAGAGACTTATTCAGCTGATACCCAGCAACATTCCTACTCCTGTCCCCTCAACGGTGTCCCTTTATATAGAGGTGAGGTGATGCAGAAAATGGTAATTATTATTTCTTTCACTGTTCTTACAGCAGCAAAATCTGGAAGAGCTTTCGACATTTTGGGGCTGGGTTGGTGCTTTCCTAAACACCCGCATTAGTGCTTTAAGTAGCTCTTCTTTGTGGCGCCCTTTTTAAAAGATAGAGCTAAAGTTCTTTTGGTCCAGAGCTATGAACGCTATTCTTAGCAAATGTTGGTTAAAAAATAACGATAGAATCACTCAAGATAGTTTGAAAGAGTGAGATGCACTTTGGGAGGAAATTCAAATTCTTAGCTGTCATTGGTGTACTCTTCTAATCCCTTTGTAATAAGAATATTTTTTAATTAATACCAATTGAAACAAAATATTGTAAGCTCCCTTGGTGAAGTGGTGTTCTTTTTGTAACATTTCACTCATAAATAAAGATCTATTTCCTGTTAAAAAGAAAACGAAACAAAAATCTCCAATCAGCTTGTTTTTCTGACTCGCCATTCAGTTCCTCTCTTTCTCCCATATTCTCCCATTATCCTTCTCTCTGATTTCTCAATTCTACATCTCTCCCGTGTCAAACATAATTTTTAAATAGTAATAAATAAGACATTCGTTGCAGTGGATCATCCCTTATAGACTTCAGTGTAGCAATTCAGTCATGGAAAATGTGGTCGTTTATTTACATCTACATCTATTTGTTTAAGTACAAAGTAAGTTCTATATCTTCTTGTATGATACTCTTAAATTAGTTTACCTCCAACATAAAACGCATTCCACCATCCACAAAGTAATATGGGGAGTTGGTCAGCAAAAAAAGTTTCTTCCCCTTCTCCTTCAGCATCGTGAGAAATTGTAATAGTCTCCCCTGTAACATTCAGCCACAAAACTTGAGAAAAAATAACTCTTAGAAACAAGATTTGCGTGTAATAAAAACAGATGCTTGAAAATATTATCAATTCAACTAGAAGCAGTCAATGTTGATTGAGGATTCAAAACTTAAGAATGGGAATAACAACTAGATTCAAAATCAATCAGACTAACATTGTTTACTAGGTAGGCATGTGGATCGGATATTATTTCTCTATGGGCCAGGCCACTTCGGTGAACATACTGAATTGCACGGTTCACATCTTGGTAGATGTAGCAAGCATCAAATTCCAGTTTAGCATCAACAAAATGTTGCACAACATCCGCAATAAGGCATGCCTATTAATCACAAGGAAAAGAATTATATAAAATATGGCTAGACAGGAAACAAAATAAATCTTGCCTAAAAAAGATAATAAGCTAAGCAAGACGACAAATTTATGTAAAATCAGCAAGCAAGATATGTAAGATTTTTATTGAAAAAAAAACACTCTTCTGCAAGAGTAGATCAATTATAGAGCAAACGAAAATAAATGATCCTTGAAAAAATATCATAGTGTGTATCGGAGAAAATATCATAGTGCGTATCGGAGAAATAACTATTCAAGCCAATCAAAGGAACAAAAAGGAATAATGTAAGAACACGCAATAGAAAGCAACAAATTAAATATCACCTTAGCTTTGGAGGATTTATACCATCCACTAACTTTGGTGATAAGTTTTATAAGAAATAGTCAGAGAGAGAATTTACTCTCGAGGATGCAATCTTCAGCACTTCCAGAACTTAAATGTTTAGCAAATAAACTATATCTGGCCATTCAAGACAATTTATGTTATAGTTTATACGCAATCAGTAATACTTTAGAGTTTCAACCATGTAGAGTTATTTAAAATTCTGTAATTTTCGCATACTAAAGAACTTTATGTAGACAAGTAGGGAAAGTGCAGTATGGAGTCCATTTCCTCTCGTGAAAATGATTCCCTAAGCCTAATAGGTCCAACTCCCATGAATTCGAGGTTGGAATCAGAACTCTAAGAATATGGGTTAGCATAGAAACATGAAGGGGACGCCCAACTTTTCTCCTACTAACAATGTCCCAGGGAGGCTAAAATAGTAAATATTTCATTCAATTCTCAGAAGGTCTATGTAAGTGGTTAAGAAGCCTCCTGGTGAAACAACTAAAACCAAAGTGTGATAGACTCTTTCCTACATCACACCGAGAGATATTATTCATGGTCTTGACATGGTGTGCCAAAAAGCCTACCCTGCTGTCATCAATCATTACATTTTTCTTTTTGATTTCTCCACAAGTATGTTTCTTATTTGTTCGGTTCATGAACGATATCAAGAACAACTTGGCGGGGATGTTAAGGAGAGTTGCCTGACCTCACTGAAGCAAAAGAAATCCATCAGTCCAACAAGCCCACGAGCTTGGTCGCGTCCAATATGTCGTGTGCCGTATATCTCTTTGATTTCTGTCTGGCTTAGCTGCATTGTATAATGGAAAAATAAATCCATCAATCCAACAAGCCCACGAGCTTGGTCGTGCCCAGTAAAAAGAAGTAAAAATCTTGATCTACGAGACAATTTTCAATGAAAGAAGTAAAAAGATATATTAACATATGAAGAAGTGGATTATTGCCAAAATCATTTTATTATAAATTGGACCAGAAATCACTTAAATGGATGGAATGGGAATGGTTCAACTCAAATCATACAGATATAATTGGGAATGGTTCAAACTTAAATCAGCCATTTGAGACTTCAAACTATTAACTCATGTGTTTCTTTTGACACTTGCTCCTAGGTGGTAATGTTTTTTATGACTTATTCTTCCTTTTACTCTGTACTTATCATTCCATTCTTGTAGAATGATTCTTGTTACAGTTTTTTCCTCTGTTAGCAATATAAATGCTCATATAATAGATAATATAATCCACTAATGAAATCTTCTCCCTTAAAATCATTATCATTTAAATATTCTAGTTCTCTCCTACGTACAAACCCTGTCCACTAACAAATCGTCTTCAGATGAAGTTATGCAACTGTTTACTAACAGCTAAGATTGCCACTCGTAATATGCATCTGGCTTTATTTTCCCCTGTAGGATTTAAAGATATGCCTAAAAAATCTAGCACGATCAATAGTATCCATAAGGTATAAATAACGAATTGCATTTAGAAGGGTCAACAACTTAGAAATGTAAACATATCAGCAGTATCACAACTTACCTTACGACGACCAAAGTAGCACCCATCAGGCTCAATAGAACCAAAAAAGTCCAACTTCAAGAGGCAACCTTTGAGTTTATCATAGTAAAGGCCTCTAATCGGAAAAGTGGGATCGTACTTGAACTCCATGCAAGATTCAGGATATCTGAGCTGAAAGAACCGAATAAATCATAAGCAATGAGAAACCCTGCTTTTGCATGATAGATAAAAAATGCGATTATACACAGCCTAACCTCATTAACCAAATGTTCTTTGGCAAGATCGTAAATCAAGCTCTGTAAATTGGCCGAGTAATGCGCGAGAGTGTAATCATAGTCAAAACCATACACCTGAATGTTGTCCAAGCTAAGATTCTTATTCACGTAGATGCCTAGTGAATAGTGACAATAAGAAAGAAATCAGACATCATGAGGATTAAAATTTTCAAATATTCAGAAGCATCGAGAAAAATAAGAAAAAACCTTCCGGATTCAACTTCGGCATTGCCTTGAGCGCCTCTGGAATCTTGAGGAAGCTAAGTTTAGCAGCGTCAAATTCCCGCCGGATCTCTCGAACTTCCTTGTAATCACATTCCGCATCAGCTTCAGGAATCTCGAATTTCAAGATTTTTTGTTGGGGATGTGAAAGTGCGCTGTGGCTTCTAAAACCTCTCATAAACCCTAAAGGAAAAATCACTCAATAACGAAACAGAAATCGGTCTATCTCGACTACATTTCAAGAAAGTAGTTAAAGATTTTACAGTTGGGTGAGGCGGACGACAATCGAAAGAAAGAGGACATATCTTGAAGATGTACAGAACCTGAGTTCGTCATGTGCAACTGCGACAATGTGTTGATGGAGAAGCGAAGTGTACGAATCTTTCGAACAGAGGCCATAGCGTAACTTGTTCGCAATTGGTTTAGAGATGGAACGCTTGCATAAGAAATCCAAAGATGATCTGTTTCCGTTTCTTCACCCGACTGCACTTGTGGGGGAAATTTTCTTGCGCCAGGAATATAGGTGGGCTAAGAAGGTTAGAGAAAACTGGGGAAAATGGTCCGTGAAACGCGTACCGCCAATAGCCGCCAATTTGAACTATCACAACAGCGGCGTTTGTAACCGATCTCCCAATAGTATTTTTATATGACACATAAATATAATTATCTAAATCACTATTTATCTCAATTTATTAGATATATATGATTTTTTTTTTTTGATTTCTAGATACAGGAAAACTCGAACCTGGATTTTGGATGTTGACATCCAAGTCTCTTGTCACTGTATCAACACCCGAAGGTGCGATATGAATGGTATTAAATTTTAAACAAATGGCATAAATTTTATATTAAACATGATAGGGTAATAGCTAAAACTGGAAGAAAACCTCTGAATAAAACATTTCAAAATATATATATATATATATACCCCATTCAAATAAATATGAATTTTAAGATAAATCATTTAAATCAGTTGATTATATGATTTGACTGCTTAATAATATTGAGTTGGAGAGAGTTCTTTTACAAATTCTAAATTATTATAAGTTTGGTACACAAGAAAAGCTGTCATTGTAATTATATGGTTTGAAAAGAATACAATTAATCAAGTCGCGGTCACGACAAAGTCACAGAGATGACTCTCTTTTTCCACCAGAGAGTGAAAACCTCAATGGCATTTGTAGCAAACTCGAAGTTTGCCAAATTTGGAACTTGCTTTTGTACAAAATGATTACGGATTGGATACAATAAATTAATACATCTCCCCCTTCACAGTTCTCTCCGATACGCCGTCGTTTCCGTGCTCAAGGAGGTAATAGAAAGAAAAGCCCTAACAAAACAATAAAAATATTTGTAGGGAACGGCGTCGCTTAATTTACATTAGCTTTCCCGTGATTGTAGCCGTAGTAAGATAAATACCATCGAACGAACTTCTTCAACCCGGTTTGCAAATCGGTCGTCGGTTTATACCCGAGTTCCCGCCGGGCCGAGCTGATATTCGCGTGCGTGAACGGAACGTCGCCGTTTCCGGGCATGTCCACAATGTTCTTCTTCGCCTTCGTTTTCAGATGTTCCTCCAGGATACTCACCAGAGTGGGCACCGTCACCGGCGAGGTATTTCCCAAGTTGAAGATCCGATAAGGAGCGGGTCCGGTTTTCTTCCCGCCGGATCCGGTGCTTTTTCCAGACGTGTCGAGCGAGC
>NW_019104494.1:3784921-3951757 GCF_001995035.1 Momordica charantia | reverse complement strand
TGATGCCATGGCCCCTGTGTTCGATCTTGAACTTGCCCGGGGTGGAGGGGAACACCTCCTCGTCCAACGACGGCATTTTTCAAACCAAAAGAAAAAAAAAGTAGTGTCAATTTGTGAAATTAGTAAAAGAGGAATTGGAACATGGGAATGCAGAGGGAGAGGGGAAAAGGGAAATAAAAGTAAATTGGTCCTCCTCCTGCTAATTGCTAATTAAGGGTTGGGTGAAGAAAGGCTATTTATAGGGTGGCTCAAGAGGCTGGAAGCGGAACATAATTGGGGAAGCTTCTAATAATGTGTTTAGAATTGAGAAATGATCCAGCCATTCAATTTCAAAGCAACGACATGGCCACCCAACACATGCTCATACCATTGCAAATTGCCTCCTAGTGTTTTCTTTGGACCAGCGCAACCCAGTCTCGTTGCACAACTATAATTTGTCCCTCCATTTCATTCTTGTTTTAGTTTAGTCTTTATTTGGACTAAATTTCACATGATCTTAAAATTTTTAATTTAGGTTTCAGCTTAGTTGGTAGATAATTCGTGAAATTTCATTAAATTTAAGCTTTTATAAATATGAGGACTAAATTCAAATTAAATTGAAAATTTTAAAATTATATATGGAATTAAAGGCAAGATTGGTAATTCAACAAAAGAAACTAAAAAATTGTTTTAAGTTATGTTAATAAATTGACAGGTTGAAATTTCAAAGAAGTATATTGCCGGTCTTGGACTGCAGGAAATGAGAGATTCTAGGAACTACCAAATGGATACGTCTATTTCTTTCTTGTTGTTTGTTTTTTTTTTTCTTTTCCTGAAAAGAAATGGATTCATCAATTAAAAATTACACAAACTTGATCATTCCGATCTCATAATACTAAAAATTTGATATGAGATTCTAGATGGTGATACAAATAAGAGGCAGTGACCACATCGCTTCGCTCCAAAGGGGAAACACTTATACTTGTATTGCAAAGTGTTAAATATATTATTCAAGATTTTATTTCGGGTTAAAAAAACTCATAATCCCTGCCGTTTGAGTTGGTTCAAATGAATAAAGATTCAGGCTCAAAACTTCATCTAAAACAAAACCCATCCGAATTTATATTTAATTATAAAACAATTTATTTTACGGAAATTATATAAAACCATACTAATGTTAATTTTGTTTTATTCAATAATTCTTCATGAACTACTTATTTTACCATGTTTTTTAAAAATAACTTTTAAAAGCTTTTTAGTGTACTTTTTCACCCTATAATTAAATATCCATTCAATAATATTGATTTAATGTTAGATAATATATAAATAAATATTTAAGATATTATATTTACATTTTTTTTATCATAAAATAATTAAATTTTATAAACAAGTAACTATGTTGGATTGAATTTATTATTTAATAGGGGTTGGTTGGGTTGAATAAATTTATAATCAAAATAATTAGATTACTCAACTTATAAAACACCCCTAATTTTATGAGGGTAAAATGCAGCCCCTCTGCAAGGTTTCGTAAAAGAAAAAGAAGTTAATGTGTGATCTATAAATTAGATTGTGGGGGGGGAGGGGAGGGTTTCATAATTAATGGCTAAGCATTGAATTCCTAAGTTCGCTCCATTATTAGAGGTCGGTGAAATTTTGTTTGATGAATTGGTGGTGTTTGTTTATCTGTGAGTGAGAGTTTTCCGTGTTGAGAATAATAACGAACAAATTCAATTAGAAATTTAGTGCATAACTTTCAAGTTTGAAGTTTGTGTCCGGATTCAATTGTTAAAAAGTATTTAATAAATTCATATATTTTTTGTGTCTCTAAATAGTAATACGACCATAAACTTTAAAAACATCTAAACTTTCAATTTTGTGTTTAATACATTTTTGATATATTAAAAAAATTAATTAATGAATATATTAAATATAAAATTGAATCTTGTATCTTATATAATCATAAATTTTAAATTTTGCATCATTTGTTAATTATAAAAAATTTTGAATGATCAATGACTGAATTGAATAAATGAAATCTGCTCCAGATCCAAATGAAAAGTTTAAAGATCTATTATACAATTATTAAAGTCTATTATATATATTTTTTAAGTTCCAAAGACTTCATATAAATCTGAAAGTGGATAGAATAAACTTATAATTTCACCTAAAAATTGTAAGAGGCGAAAATTAAGCTGGGCTGGGCTGGGCTGACCTCCTCATTGGCGGCCCAAACGGTGCAGTTAGGTCAAGGCCCAGCGACTTCCTTGAGAATTGAACCCAGCTGCGGGACTACTTTTTAGCGCACATTCCTACATTTTTTTTTTTAATTTTGGAAAAAAAAAGTAGTTATTTATTTATAAAGAAAGGAAGACAAATGTAAAGGGGAAAGCAATCTTGTCAGCTATGGAGTAGATAAATAAAAACTTAAGAACATGTGAACGCTGCTTAGTGGGGGCTGTGGAGTGGAGTCAAATGCACTCAAAGTTCACTGCTTTTAGTGGAGTGGGTGATGACGTGTCTCACCGAAGCATGCTAATTTAATCATGTCTTCTCTCTTTTTTCTTCCCCAACTTCTTCTGGTATGTGTATTATTTTGCGTCCAAAAGTATGGGAGATATAGATAGTCGTTTACAATAATTTTTTTAATTTCCTTAAAAGAGAAGAAATTAAGAATACAGAAATTATGAAATTTAATTTCATAAAAATTCTTTTAATAGTTGGTTGTTATGAATTATAAAATCGATGAAAGCTTTATAATTAAATCTAAAATGGATAGAAATGAGTTAACAAGACATAAGAATGATTTAAAAGTAAAATTTAAATGATGAATGTTGGATTGATGATATAGAATCAACTATACTGATGGTGAGTTTTGGAGAGGTCCACGGGTCTTCTAAATGCGTGAGTCATCGAATAAATGAGTCTGCAACAATGAAGTTCGACACCATTATGGTGTGCTGCCTAATGAACTTTGATGATCAAGTTAATAATAATAAGAATTTCACCAGAGGAAGTTTCACACTTATGTTTGTATTTGGTACTCAAAGACCCTGTTTATACAAAAGTGTATCCTAATTTTAGAAGAAAAAGAACCTAAACTTAACAAGAATGCGCAACAACTTCTATGGATAGATTTTCTTGTTTTCGTTATGACTTGATGTGTGGCTTCAACTTCCTTGCTGAAGTTACATTAACACCTTAAGAATTAGTGACAGATTTTTCACTTGGTGGTGGAGGAGGTCCTTTCCTTTCATAAGCGTTCATGACCAACCAAGAAGGACGATGGTTTGGACATAGAGTCGCTCCCCTACTGTACAGATTCTAACGGGCAGGGGATGACGTTCCTAACACATAGTGGAGGCATTGTCACTTGCCAGTCTATCCTCGTATGCAAGCCACTATCTCCAACTAGGTTATGGTGCGTCTCCTGCATTATTTTTGCAGGGAAGCATCTATATGAGTCCTTGGTGCATGTCTCCAACCGTCTATGGCCCTTCGTCCAACTATCTCCTCTGGTACTCGACACGTCACGTGTTTAAATAATTTATCCTCAACAAACTAAAAAGAGAAATATCTCGCCTAAAGCCGAATTACCATGAACCACCCTATTCAAGATTCATCCTTCCACATTAAAATGTTGTCACACATTTTTTTTCTTTTGAATACAACACGTGAATGTGGAGATTCGATTTCATTACTTTCTAGTCGGAGATATATGTCTTAACTAATTGAGTTATATTTAGATTGACAAATTTTTACCTATTAGCATGATGATCATTATTTTCTATAAATATATTAGTTGTATCTACCTATTTAATAAATATAAGAATAATATTTAGATACTAATATCTCGTACTAACCGCTAATATATTTTTGTTAAGGAATGCATATAAAAGGAGAGAACAGAGAGATTTTTTCTTAAATAACTAACGCTCTGATCAATTTTTAATAAATAGATAGGAAGATACCTGTCGACCGTCAAAAGCGAGTATAACTTAGCGGTAATTGATATATATCTCTAACCAAGAGGTTATGCGTTCGATTCCCCACCCTACATGTTGTAGTAAAATGCGTTCGATTCCCCACCCTACATGTTGTAGTAAAATATATATATATATATATATATATATATATATATATATACCTACCAACCAATTAATACTTAGATATTTTAAACATAATATAGATAATATGACTCTCTAGATATTAGAAAAGGAAATCTCTTTTTACAACTAATATGAAAAATAAAAATTAGAACTTTTGATTTGAAAGAAAGGAGTAAATGATTTAGCTATTGAGCAAGTATAGGTTAGGTTGCCATAAAAGTAATTCTCGTTCAAGGATACAATGATACTATGGTATTCTCTGCTTTGAGTATAACATTCATGTTTTGCTTTTGATTTCATCTAAAATGTCTGTATCAATGGAGATAAGAATTTCTCTACTTTGAGTATAACATTCATGTTTTGCTTTTGATTTCATCTAAAATGTCTGTATCAATGGAGATAAGAATGATTTATCCCTTAGAATGACGTAATAGCAAAGGCCTTTAGGCCTTGTGGTATCACCTATCATGAATTTTTGTGTTTAGCCTTACATTGGTCATAGTATTATTCAACCTAAGTAATGAGCTTCGAGATCACAACATAAACCAGTACTCAATGAAATTTAAAATCATATCGTCGAAATGTTAAAGAGGTCATGTGAACCACGGTATTGATTTCGAGAAATCAAAAGAAAAAAGCAGTGAATGATTCACTATACTATCATCTGAAGTAAATGTGATGTTTATAGAAGGTCATGGTCATTGATCATTGGTATACTTTATGATTATATATGTTTTATGTTTAGAATTTATTTTGGCTCGGGGAAATATAGTTTCCGAATGAATTACTTGTGATAAACTGGCAAAAAGTTGGAGAACTTTAGAAGGTAGAATTTATTACTGATATGCATACGTAGGCTTGGATTGATAAATTTGTGAAAACGAAAATACAATAATACATTGGAGAGAAGCTTCATCGACCATTATAGCTAGTAGTATTTTAGATATGAATTAATTAGCCATAATTTCATCAGATGTAATTATTTTGCATGGCCTTGTCCGCCTCCGGATCCGTAGCCGCCACCGTATCCAGCGCTTCCACCTCCGCGACCACCCGATCCTGCTCTAGACCCAGCATACGAGCCCGCTTCAGACCCGGAATCAGAACCCGACCCAGAAGAAGATGAAGATGAACTCGAACTCGAACTCGAACTGGAACTGGAACTTGAGCCAGAGCCAGAGCCAGCACCCGCGCCGGAACCACTGCCACCAAGTCCAATGCCTACTCCAGCCCCGATCCCAACCCCGATGCCACCCAGGTCAAGGCCCAGGTCTTTCCTTGCCACTCGGCTCTCGGACGCCACAACAAGAGAAATAACGAGCAGAGCAGCAAGAAGGGAGGATTTAAAAGTAGCAGTAGAGCCACCCATTATATTATATTTACGATTTTGTGCGTGTGTGTGAGGTTGAACGTTGTAAGTATTGAGAATTTATAGGCGCAGAAGGAGGAGGGGGAGGCGGTGGAAGTGACAAGTGGCATGCGCGTAAAGATTGCGGCATAGAGTAATGGAGTAACATGCGCGGCTGAGTACCACTACCTTTTTTCTTCACTATCTTTTGTGTTTTTGGATTATTCTCGCACAAGTTTGAACTCACAAATAATGTATTCGACCTAATGTAATGGGGTGGCTAGCTACTCGCATCCGCATCTTTGTTGGGTCGAAATTTCGAGAAGGCATGGGGAGTGACATTTGCATTTACAAAAGCAAATTAAAGCACTATTGTCAAGCGCCACAATCTGATCTTGAAAATATTTAGGCCACGTATCAGATTAAACTTTGTTATTATCATCTTTGAAAAATGGACCCTTCATTATTTTATGAAAGGGAAATTGTATTTGGTTCCTCGTGATCCATCTTTTCCTCATCATCATTAAATATTGAGAACTAATTAATTTCTATAAAAAGTCTCTTTTTTTGCATTTCTCTCTGAATTGTCATATATTTAATAGCGGTGAGAACAAGATTATTCCTTCTCAATTAAGAAGCCAAATATTTTCCTTGATTTAGGGTTTAGAGTAGGGTTATTGAGGTTCTAATCTTGATTTTGGTTGTATTATTGTAGGAAACTTTTTTCCTCCGTCCCTCGAGATAGTGGCCAATACTACTGTGCGCCTGGAAGTCTCGGTATCATGAGGGAGCTATATATGCTTACTTTATGAATGTATCGCCCATATAAATTTTAATATTCAAAACTAAGAAGATTTTAGTTTGCCACCACCATATTTTTTAAATGGTTACAATTATATTAAGAGATTAAAAATACCATAATTTATTAATTTAATTTTCCCCATATAATGAAAGTTTGGCATTTTTTATCATGGTATAGCAACTATCCTCAAATCCCCTGCCAACCTTACTATTTTCTCAATTATTCTATCATCCTTACTCTTTATAAAAATGAAACTTACATTAAAAGAAAACTTTTATAATGAAATTTTTTTCCCCAAAATTTGTTTTTTTGTTTTTTTATAACCTGAAATTGATACCTGTTTGGCTAATTTTTACCCGTAGAAACTATAATTGGGCACCCACGCCCATCCCAGAATGCAGGAGACTTAAAAACTTTTGGTATTAAGTTCACTCAATGATTTTAATACAAGACCTCATGATAGGTGATCCCCACGCGATACTCCCTTGACAAATTCATCGTGGATGTAAAAAATAATCCGAAGGAATTTTTTCAATCGGTAAATAGGTGTAAAATTACATATTCATTCTCATATTATTAAAATCACGTGTGAAAGAATAATATTTGTGACAAAATAGGCTATGAGATGGATACTAAGATGATTTTCAAGATAACTATAAGATTGCTCAGATGGATAATGATTAAGGATCCGTCTATATAAGCCAACATGAACATAGCTCAGCGAAAATTCACACATTTCTCTAATCAAGAGTTTATGAGTTCAAATCCTCTCACCTCTCGTACAAATTCGTGGATAGACTTTTATAAACATACGGAGAGATTCATTGTCTTTAAGTATTATCACAAGTATATTTCAAATTTAATCTGAGTTGGAAAAATATTAACCACCACTTGGGCGTTAGACGAAAACTTTAATCCAAATACGATGGAAGATATCATGAAGGCCAATGCAATATTAGGTAGTGAAAATACACACGCTTGTTTGTTTTACACTTATTTGAAGCTGCTTTAAACTTAAACTTAAACTAGAGACAATCATAAGCACGACGTACTCTAAAATCATAATAATCTARCTTTAATTGTAGTCACCACCCATCTATGGTTTTTATTCAATATTGCATAATTCTTTTGTTTTACTTTTAATTGTTACCGCCTTCACCGCCGTAACCACGTCCCTCGCCATAGCCATGACCCTCACCATAACCTTCACCGTTTCCTCTACCGGAACCCTCGCCATAGCCCGACCCAGATCCCGATCCACCGTTCCTGTAATTTCTTCCCGAACCCGAACCCGACCCTGCACGTGACCCTGCGTAGGAACCAGCTTCCGAGCCTGCACCCGAGCCACCGTAGCTAGAGCTTGACGAGTGTGATGACGAGGATGAATACGAACCCGACCCGGACCCGGATCCAGACCCGGCTCCAGCACCCGAGCCACTGCCTCCGCCTATCCCCAACCCGATTCCTGCCCCGAGCCCAATTCCCAAGCCTCCAAGGTCAAGGCCCAGGTCCTTCCTCGCCACTCGTGCTTGTGATTCAATCGCACAGAAACAGACTACGAAACAAACAAAAGCAATTGCCCTGATGGAGGCCATTAAACTGCGGCAAAAGAAGTTCAAATCGCGAATCCGATATACGAGTTTAGGAGGAGGGGGTTCGTTTGTTGCACATATTTTGCAAGACTTGACAAGGTATTTATAGGAGTTTTTTGAATGCGAAGAAAACTCGAGAAAATTAAAAAAGTTGCAAAATTATTCCACATGGGTAATTCAAATGGAGACGTAGCTGAGTGAAAATCCTTGCTGTACCAATATTAGTGGCTGAACGCGGCCGAGGTTTCTTTATATATTGAAACATTACGGCTTATCTTTTCACAAATCCTTCCACACCTTTTTTTTTTTTTTTTTAGTATACAAATCCTTCCACTTGCAACCCACTAAATCAGTGTGGTGGACTAAATGTTAAACTATTTTGTAATCCTTCGTCCTTACCACTTTACAAGGGCTAAATTTTGTTTTCAATTTGAGATGATCTATTGGGAAAGAGAAAGCTATCACATTGTTTATTTTATATTTAATTTTAGGAACACATGCAAAATGTTGAATAAAGCAAAAAAATAAAAATAAAAATAAAAATACGCAAAGTTTAAATTTGGGGATTTGTAATGGGTAGCATATAAGTTTTCTATATTTAACAAAATAGCAGACCCTTTTTGATATTTTCAGATACAGTATTTTTTTTTTTAAATTCTGATTTTAAAATTTTGAGTATCCCCAAATTACCCTTTTTCAAGTATACATCATGCATATATCAATAGTACAATTAAATTTTATTTAAAGTTTTAAAGATCAAAATGAAATCAGCAACAATATCATTCTTAAAAGGTTTAAACATCATTCTTGGGTATCAACATCAACATCAAATCAGCAGTAAAGTCCTTCAACAAAAAACTTAAAGGTTTAAACATCAAAACGAACCAGTAGCATAAACCAAAAGTAGACTAACAATGTCATTCTTAAAATTCTATAAAAGAAGAAGCATAAGTTCTAGAAGCATAAGTTCCAACATTCTAGAAAAGTGTAAGTTTCATTCTTGTATAATCTTTTGGTAAAAGCTTGAGACATCAATCTTCGTTCTTTGGTGACTGTCATGTCTTCGGAGATAATATCTTTGAAGTTTTCCGTTTCTCCATAGACAACATTTTTGGCGTTGGTTTATGTTGTCTTTTGGGACGAACGACATCAACATTTTCGACGATGTTTTTTATTTCATTTTTCGTGTTTGTACCATTGCTTTTATCTGAAAAAAAAATTATTTCATATATTAGTAGTATATCAGAAAATATATATTAGAGGTAATATGTTCGAAATAATTGGTAGATATCGTAGTTATATCAGAAGTAAATCAATTTCATATCATATGTATATCAAACATATATCACATATATATCAAGAGTATATATATCAATCATAGTTATATCAGAAGTCAATCAATAGTATATCAGAAGTCAATCAGTTCTATATCACCTATAGTAGTAGATATCATAGTTATATCAGAAGTAAACCAATTGCATATCATATGTATATCAAACATATATCACTTATATATCAAAAGTATATTTGTCAATCATAGTTATATCATAAGTAAATCAATAGTATATCAAAAGTCAATCAGTTCTATATCACCTATAGTAGTATATATCATAGTTATATCAGAAGTAAATCAATTTGATATCAGATATATATTGAAACATATATCACATATATATCATGAGTATATTTGTCAATCATAGTTATATCATAAGTAAATCAATAGTATATCAGAAGTCAATCAATTCTATGTCACATATAGTAGTAGATATCATAGTTATATCAGAAGTAAATCAATTTCATACCATATGTATATCAAACATATATCACATATATATCAGGAGTATATGTCAATCATTAGTATATCAGGAGTCAATCAGAAGTAATTTATTGTTGGTTCGGACTTGCAGGGTATACTTGTAATTTAGAATATGGGCCTCCGTTTTTTTGCAAAAAAAAATGTTATATTTGAAAAACTCAAACCTTGTTGTTATTTTGCTTATTAACCTAACTTTTTTTGTCATATCTCAAGTTGCCCCTTTAAATTTTTATATAGAAATAGCATACTTCGATTCAAATTCAAATATTCAAATAAATGAAAAATTAACATGAGAAGAAAAAAAGTTAAATTTGTTGTTGATTTGAACATAAAAACACCCTATCTTCGACTAAAATTGTAAGTTCGAATGAATCCCACGAGGTTGTATTTAAAAATAAAAATTGTGACTTTTTTTTAAAATATATAATTTTTTGTGGTAATTTCCTAAATTTTTAAGCTATATGATTTCATGGAAATCGAAACTTTTTACTTTCTGATTAATAGCATATTTAGCTTTCGAATAAAGTTTGTAAGGTAAATTTAGGAAGAGGAAATAGGCTAGAATGAAAATAAATTGTTTGTCTTTTTCTAATGCCTGTAGAAATTTGATATATTAAAATATATAGAGTGACAATGGTAATTTAAATTGATTTTATGGATTCCATGGTGGCAGCACCAAAGTATATGGCTATCAGTTCACAATCTGTTGATAGTGGTTAATTGATTGATTAATTAATTAATTATAGGATAGGCCTCCATTGACTTAGTGGACGACTCTAATTGTACTAATTATTTAATAATAATATAAAATTTTTTATTTCAAGTAATAAACAATTTAGCTTCCCACGTTTTCCAACAAGTATTCTCTCATACATGTCATCAATTTATAAGACTGGCAAAGAGAGAATTTTCGTCGTACATAAATAATTTCATCAAGAAAACAAAAGTTTCTTATCATATATGAAATTTGTGGAAGGAAAAAAAAATACTAAAAGGATAAGTGGACCTGACAACTCAATTTGATATGATCGTTAACATAACCAATAGAGAATTGATGTGCACTCGAGATCAGTTAATGATCAAAACTTAGTTAAAGCCTAAGTTCCATAGAATCGACTTGAGGACTCTGACCTAAGACTTGAAAATTGATTTGGGTGTCCTACAATTGGTTGTTTCTTTTTACCCGTCCTTCTTGCTTAAAGTCGCACCTCATCAGGTCATCCTCATTGCCACATGGTCGATCTACAATAGCTCGACAAAATCCTGCATCAAAAAAATTAAACATCAATAACATCTTTATAATATAATGAAAAATATTTAACTCTTTACTGGTGAGAACCAGATCTTGTCCACCTTTAAAAAAAAATTGACAACTCATGGATAAGAATACAAATATTTTCCTTTTACATATTGGTATTTCACAACGTTAAAGATTATCTTTTTTAATTGAAGAAGCTTATTTAAAAAAAAAAAGAAAAAAAAAAGAGTTTACAACTATATTTACAACTTCCTTTAATCATCCAAGGAAAATCCTCGAGTTACGTTATATATAATAGACATTTTATAACAAGTCATCTAAATTTAAGGTGTTTAACAATATTGAAAATTCTTATCCCAAAGAAAAAGAAAACAAAGAAAAAATACGAAATAATGGTGCTTTATGATTTTACTATATTATTTATTTAAATTTATCATAAGATTTGTCAAGATCCTACGTTAAAAAAATTAAAAGACATAACAAAATAAAAATTTATGGTATAGTAGATTTGTTGTTGAAAATCTAAAATTAGTCACAAATAGTTCTGACGCAGTGGCAAGAATATAGAGCTAGCTTGTGGTATCATGAAATTTTATGTTAGAGTTATGCACTAGTCACACTGTTGTTTGTCTAAACAACAAAATTTAACAAATTTTGGTTATAGAGATTCATTAACGTAAGCTACAAAACATCAATTTCCAAGAAATAAATTAAATGACTTTCGAATAAATAAATCAAATGACTTTTGAATGGAGAATGGAAGGTAAGTTTTGTATCACTTTGTTTTTAAACCTTGGAAAATACTTTGCTGCTAAGTGTGAGATTTCATACGGGACTTCTGGAAGTCGGTGTTGATCCCTATGACTTTGGATCATTCAGTGGGTACCAAGATTGGTGGTTCGACATTCGTACTCGCAAGGAAGTTCCAAAATTAAGCCACCAATAATGAATAACGTACATATATAGGTTTAGGGTTTAAGATCAAAACTACATTATGCATAAATTGTCACCAAAGTCCATTAATATAATTATGAAAACACACAAGAGAATTAACACTAGCCGACGCAGACGCATCATCATTTATTTTTTTATTTAAAATACTTAAAAATAGGGATGATGATTACTGATTAGATCAACAACAGTACGTAGCTATAACACTAGTACTTTTAGATTTATTATACGGCGTCGTATTGATGTTTGGTAATTTCTTCTTCAGTTGCCTCCGCCATAACCATGTCCCTCGCCGTAGCCATGGCCTTCTCCGTAACCTTCACCGCTCCCTCTGCCCGAACCTCCGCCATACCCCGAACCTGACCCCGACCCTCTGTTCCCACCAGACCCTGAGCCCGCCCGAGACCCCGCGTATGAGCCAGCATACGACCCGGCTTCGGACCCCGCACCGGACCCAGAGCTTGAGCTTGACGAGTACGATGATGAGGAGGAGCTCGACCCGGACCCGGATCCGGATCCTGCTCCGGCTCCGGAACCTGACCCACTACCGCCTCCCAAGCCTATTCCTGCTCCAAGCCCGACTCCGACTCCTCCAAGGTCGATCCCCAGGTCCTTCCTCGCCACGCGGGCTTCTGACACAATGGCAGCCGACAAACCAAGTATAAAAGCCACAACTGCAAAACACCTGATCGCAGCCATTGGTTTATATCAAACGGAAGAGGTTTAAAGGAAATGTGAGTTCTGAGTAGGGCTTGTAAAATTATAACTCTTTTGATTGTTGTGGGATTTGGCCGGAGTTGGGGGAGCTATTTATAATTTACAAATGGTTGAACTGAGGCTGAGGCCGTCTAGGGTGTAGGCCGTAGGTGTTGTTGGAAAATGGTGAGGTGGCCACTGCAAAAGATTGCAGAGCCCAACTTCCGTGGCTGAGGAACGGCCCCAATTGTTCAAAGATTGTGGCGTTTTGGACAAGTGTCCAAAAATCTTTAATTTGTCTTGTGTCCACACGGTGTGTATGGTGAAGAATTTTGGTGGATTACAGAAGTTCGCGTTTGAGAGATTCAGTAGTTGATAATACATAGAATAGAAGTGGGTATGTCATTATAATTAGAGATCCGTTGCAGACTCATCCCGAGTCGGTTTGTCCACTCACTTTAGTGGACTTTGATTGCAGTTTGCAATATAGTGGTAATAATAATGCACATTCTGATGCCGACAAATCTACAAACTCTGGTCTCTGCATTTATTCTGACAAAAGTATGTGTTTTTCGATCGAAAGGGATTTATTTTGTTAGAATTCCATTAGGAAGATAGCTCTCACCCGTCACCTCTTAAATACTGAATATTTAAATATTTTTTACTATCCTATTATGTTAGTTTTGTAAAGAAGTGGCTATTTACATTTGTTAGCATGCACAATACTTGTCTTTAAAATTTGACAATGACAAGTGTTTGTGTCGATGAACTTGTGATTTTTTTTTCATCTTATTACAAAGGGAGCTGTGATGAATATTTCTACTTGATGATATTTTGTTTTCTTTTCCCATATTTGTTATTTTTGTTCTTGCCTTTTTTGTTTCCACCCTTAAAGCAACTTAAAAATTTTTAAACTTGTTTAAAAAAAATAATTTCGGTAAAATATGAACTTGAGGACAAAGTTACTCATCAAACTATTTTCTCGTGAGCAGGACAAAGTTATCAAGTATTTTTTTCTGATGTGTTAAAACTCTATCTCCTCCCAATTAATTTAAAACCTTGGTGTGAGATAAAATCGAATATGGGCCAGATACAACCTCTTATAGAATAATATATTATTAAGATAAGAATATTATTTGGAAAGAGATATTTCATCTGGTACTAAGTTTTGTTTATTTTATCTATTTGAATAAAACACTAAACTCAAATTTAACAACATGTCCGTGAATTAGCCGTAATATTTCATGTTAAAAGAATTTTTATTTTTAATGTCTGTTTAAGAAAACAGTAGTCTATTAATCCACTTGTGTGTTGTGCTTGGGTCAATTGTACATGTAACTCGATGGCGGATTAGGTTCAATTCATGTACCAACATTTTTCAAAAACCATTGTATTGAAAAATCAAATTGATTTTCAGTTAATAATTATTTAATACTAATTAAGTAGTAACATTTTATGTTTTTTTTAGGTGAAGATTATCTTTTTATCTCAAAGATGAGCGACAGATTTGGCAGCAACGTTTTATTGAATACTCGTAATATTTATTTTATATATATTCCTAATCCCTTAGACAAACAGATCCCATTCAAACTAGATGAAAGCAAGGAATGAGGATTCATCTTCATCATCATCTAGGCTTTATTCATCCTCATCCAATTCTATTATGAAATGGCTTGAGATGCTAGTTTCCGCCGCCGCCGCCACCGCCAGAACCATGACCCTGGCCGTATCCGCCCCCGGATCCACCGCCGTTCCCACTTCCACCAGACCCCGAGCCTCCCCGAGAGCCAGCGTAGGAACCAGCATCGGACCCTGCGCTGGACCCGGACCCGGACCCGCCGGAGCCTGAGGAGGAGGAGGAGGAGGAGTGTGATGAGGAAGAAGATCCAGAGCCAGAGCCAGCTCCGGCTCCCGAGCCACTGGCACCGCCCAAGCCGACTCCCGTTCCGACGCCGATGCCAACCCCTCCAAGGTCGACGCCCAAGTCCTTCCTGGCCACACGACCGCTTTCTGAAGCAATCACCCACACGCCAATTACTAGAAAAGCCACAATGCTAACGCCCCTCATTGCACCCATTTGTGCTATAATTTTATGGAATTAACTCAAGGGGGTTTTAGTAACTACAAATTGTGTTTCGGCCAATGCAATAACGAAAGGATGGGGTATTTATAGTGGTTAAACCAGTAATTAAATATCATGATTTGTGGAAAATGGCGAGGATTTGGACAGGTGTTACATTGTCCCAGAGTTTAATTGCATTGGCGAGCCCCAGTTGTCACTTGCTGTTGTGGACTGCAACACCTGGTTTTCTTTTCCTTTCCACTGCTCAACCTTTTCCTCTATCCTTATCATATAACCCCGACGCGCGTATATACTTGCTGCATCCAATTCTTATTTTACTTCTCACCTCACGCCTTTACTTTTATTTCATCTAAAATGTCTATTTTCGTGATTATATTATCTTTTAACATCTATGAGTGTCAGGATAGCCGAATACAGAAGAATTAATTTTCCTTCTCAATTTACCGTAGCTTTTTTGCACCATTGAACCATCCATTGATGATTTAAACCATCAACTTTATAAATTTAACCATTTTGCTCTTGCTCCTTCTTATTTTACCTTCAATTGTTATTGTTATTAGGTCTGTATCTAAAAACAATTCAATTTAATGAAATTTTATAGATTATTCGTTTTTCTCTTTTCCTGAAATTATATGGTATGACAATCTCAAAAAATTAACGTGGTAGCAGAGTTTCTATTTTTTAAAATTAGTTTACTTCGATATATCTTCTTATGAAATTAATCGATTAGTTTGCACAATATTATACATTCGGACCTAATCGCTTCATCTTCGTTTGTTGATGGCGGCTTCACAAAATTTATCTTCAACAAATTGATATTTGTCTTCACCGAATTGATTTTGGTAGTATGAGCAGCCTTGATCTTGGTCGCGAGTTTTTGCAAATTTGACTAATTTTGCATTGAATTGTGTGACTGAGGTGGGAAAGTTTGGCCAAGTTTGCAAAATTTGATTGAGTTCTGCATTGAACGTGAATGAATTAGCAATTTCGAAAGATTATCCCTACTGAATTGCAATAATTTACAATCTGCTGTCGAAATTTAAGTTGACTTGTGGCCCATAATTTATGGGCTAGTATTGCATGGGCTGAATTGCTGTTTCTTTGAGGTATAATAATTTTGTGGTTTGTGGTTATGATGCGAGAATTATTGAGATGGTTTCTTTTGAGAATTCAATCGATATAATTGATTTGCATGGGGAATACGTGACTTAAAATCTTAATGGAACGTAGTTTGTTTGTGTTTTAGAAGGCGAATCGTTTTGATATTGGTGGTTGGTTGTGCTTTGTATTGTGATCTAATTCTGCTTTAGTTAAGTTAATTTTGATTGAGTAAAATATTTGTTTTGACTATTTTCAATAGTTTTAACCTACCAATAGCATAGTTTTGAAATGTACACTAGAGTATTCATTTTTATATTTCTCTTTTTTAGTTATTAATTTTTCAATGATGGTTAAGACAAGATAGGTCCTCACTAGTAATATTGTAGCTATAAAAAGTGAGCTTAAGAGAGTATAGGGTGAGGACATTATTTGGTTAGATAATAGCAAACACTAAAATTAAACAATTATTTCTAAATAATTCAAAAAAATGAAAAATAAAGCATTTGAAAAGTCAAGGGTCCACCTGCAATATTTATTTCCATAAAATCCAGTAACTAAAATAGAGAGTTTCTAAATTTAGAAACTAAAATGAAAAAACTTGAGAACTAAAATAAAAATTAATGGAAAAAATCGAAATTGGGTTAATGAAAAAGGTGAAAATATATACAGGAGATAGGAGATGGGAAAGCAGAGAAGAATTGAGAAAAGGGCAAAAGTGGGAAATTAAAACGGAGGCGGCGGCGTCGGTGAGGGGTAATTAAGTCCGAAACTGGATGAAGACGGAGGAGAGGAACAAGACGAGATGAGAGATAAAGAGCAAGAGAGAGGCGATGATGAGGAAAACGCCAAGCTTCCACCATTTGGACTGCAAAGTTCCCAAAAAGCCCCTTTTGCACGACACGCAACTGTAGCACAAAGAACCTCTGTCATTGTTCCACAAATCACAGTCGCTGTCGTATGGGTTCGATTGGTTTCTCGGCCCCTCCTTTCTCAACCAAAACGTCGCGTTTACGTACTGCATTTCACATATCGTCGATGGCGTGCAGCATCCAGACTAGTACGTAAACAAAAATGAATCAAAATTGAACCAAAATAAAAAGTAGGGGATGAATTAATATTATTACCTCGAGAGAGGAGAGCTTCTTGAGGCTAAAATCGTAAGACTTGAGCATCAAGGTTCGGGAGACCAAATCGTCGCACGCGCCCATATCGTAAATGCAAGATTTAATATCGTCCCAATGGGCGTCGTTGAAGACCTTGACACGGAGCCACTTGGGGGAGGCGGCCACGGAGCGGCTCTCCATTTTATACGCACCCACCAGCGCCAGCCCGATTATGAACATCAGCAGCAGCGGGACCATGACGATCATGAGCCCCAGAACGGGGAACCGCGACCTCATAAAAACGACGCCGTTGCTTATGAGGAACAGGACTATGAGCCCAATCCCGATCGCCACCTGGAAACCCGGCAGCTTCAGAATGCTCTCGCAATCCGAGCCTCTCACGTAAAATATCCACACCACGAACCCCAGAACCGGGATCGACAGAATCAGCGTCACCGTCGCCAGCAGTTTCTCCATGTTGCTCATTGCGAAAAATGCGTTCCTTTTCGTCGTCGCCGGCGCCGGATGCTCGCCGCCGGCTGGTGCGGCCGCTTCGGTGTCTTTGACGACCTTCTCTTCCACCGCCACTACTGCGGCTACGGCTTCTGCTTCCGCCGCGTTTGCATTGTTGTTCTCTGCCATTTTTACGACTCTGATTGATGATCAGAAAATTGTGAGAGAAGGGATTGTGGAAATTGATTAATTAAGCCGCCCCTGTGTTTCAATATATATAGATAATGGATATTCTTTGGCTTATGTGTAATAATTATTACAAGTCAAAGGGGGAACACTTTGGGTAATAAATTGAGTGGTTTTGAGGAGAAAAATGAGGGTGGGTTTGTTGCAGATGATGAGATGAGAAATAGTAGGAGTAAGGTTAGAAACAGTTTACTCAGCTCTGGTTTGACAGTACAAAAATCTTTCATCTTTTGAAAAAATTAGATTTTTGTTTTTTCTTTTTAATTGGTTGACAGAGTCAGATGTTCTAACTGAACTGTAGGGATCTGGGGAAGCCTTAATGTTGGCAAACATTACTAAAATATTAAAAATCTAATTTAGAAAATTAAAAAAAATATATTTTTGAACATTAGAGAATAATTCTGAGACTAAAATTAGAGGCTTTTTCTGGGTTGATCCAAAGTTCAAATCCGGATCACCATCAATCTTTGTCGTACTGAAAAATATTCTTTTTTCAATTAAAGATAATGAGAATTAAATTTCCGGCAAGAGCATGATGAAAGCATAGGAGCTAGATAATTAATTTTACCACAAGCATCATACTTATAGTTATCACACTTATAGTTATATCACAAAGTATATATAAATTAAACCATGTGTATTATATTAATCTCAGAAATATATACAAATATACCATGTAGTACATCGTACTAGTCTCAAACGTATATATAAATTATACCACGTGCATCATATTGATCTAATAATAATATACAAATTATATCGTGTGCACCAAAGTGTATATACCAATTATTTTGCCATAATCAAATATATATTGAATACAAATATATGGGATATAAAGCCAAGAAATTTCAACTTAAAATAACGTCAATGATGGTTGTCGATAATGTCTGGAAAAAAAATTATAAATAAGTCCTGACAATTTTTGTCGAAAAATGAAGGACAATAATAATAAATATATTTGTCTTAAATGAAAATCAAATTATTAAGAAATAATAAATTAGAATGCCATAATAAATGTGGTAGAAATGGAAAAAAAATATAGTTAATAGAATAAGGAAAGAATGAATTAATTGTCATCATTAATTAATACAGATTACGAATTAGAAATTTAAGCATTAATAAATATACCGCCTTAAATGAAATACTAAATTATTAAGAAAATGTAGATTAAAATATTATAATAAATGTGGCAGAATAATCTTAAATGATGGTATTTTTGGTCAGAAATAAAATATTCATTCAAACCTAGAAATTTAAAATTGTAAATATTGTTCACAATGAACATTTATGTAGTACTGGTTGTGAAATAGGCAACTAGAGAGAATTTCGGTTAGAAAAGGCAATATACAGATCATTTGGATAATGTGTATAATAATTTGATTTTGATTGATATTGAATGGGCCCGCCAATCTCGGGGCTTTGTGTATCTGGGCTATACAAGCAAGGCCCAGGCCAAAGCCCAACGCAGATTGTGTATTAAGGCTAGGCTGGATTTAACAGAAATTTCATGTAAGGTTTAAGAATTAAAATTTTACTAATACTGATTTCATGAACATATTAGCTCATGCTAAATTTAAAACAACTAATATTCATAATAACTCGTTAACTAATTTAAAATTTAATTCTAAGTAAATTTTTGGTCGAGATCTAAAGCACTAGTTGAAAAAAGGTTTAAAAAATTAAAATAAATAGTATAGATTTGTTTAACATAAAAAAAAAACGTTTATAAAAATGATATGTTAGAAATAAGTTATAAAATTAAAACTGAATACAAATTTTTTTTTTGGTTATTTCAATAATTCTAATAACAATTTATAGAGTTCGAGAATCCTGATAGGAAAAGAGGTGATAATTGGAAAAGCAAGGATTGGTGATTCAATTTTTAAGAGTTTGAAATTTTTGGAGCAACAAATAAATCAACGCCTTAGTTAAAAATGTGCATACAATTCAAAACATTTCCATGTTTAGGACTTTTAACACACGTTCCCTCAAAGACTTTCAACCTCATAAATTTTGTATATTATTATCTTTTCCCATCCATTTTAATGTATTTGTATTTAGCAAAAAACTGATATATTAATAAATTGATACAATATTTTATGGGTGTTTAATGATTTCATTTATAGCTTGTGGTTTATTACTAAAAAAATTAGTTACTAATAATTTCGTTAAAATTATTTTAAAAATTAACATAGTTTTGTCATGAGTTTTAAACACAACACTGTTATATATATATATATATATATATATATATATATATATATATATTTTCATTACAACTATTTTAAAACAAAACCATTTTTTGAAAATAAGTAAATACAAGCTGGCAAAGAAAATTGATGGCATGGCCATGGAAGGAGTGAGATGAAGTTGCTCACAATCACTTCCTAACTATAAATGAAGCCACAGAGGTCACGTTTACCTATTCGAAATCCTAATGGAAATCAATATTGGAATAATGTTATTCTATTGATATTGTTTACCAGAAATTTTTTGGAATCGTAATCAGAATTCATTTGATGTTGTTTACTAAAACTGTCTGCAATCGGAATCGGAATAAGATATATAACAATTGCTAATATACCCCTTTGTCCTTTTTAGCTAATTACAAATATATTGTTGTGCTAATCTTTTTTAAATTACAATAATATAAATTTTAATTTAATTTATTACTATATTATTGATAGTAAATATTTTTTATTATAACAATTTATCTAATATTAATACATAATAATCATTAAAATAAAATTACATCAAAAAAATATTTTTATTAGAAGAATCAAACTTTAATATAACATATTATTAAGTTTTATTATTATAATATTTAAAAAATTTATTGATATTAATTTATTATAATATAGTCACATCAACCAATAAAAATTAGAGCATAAATGGAGAAGAAATTATAAAAGTATAAAAAAAACTAACTAAGAATTTTAGGGATCAATCCATAGACGAGAGAAAAAGGGTAAAAGTGGTACATTCGTTATAATATACGTGGGGTCTATAGAACAAAAAATGAGAATGAGATTGATAAGGTTTAGAAATTTATTGGATTAATGGGATGGTAGGTCCCACCATTTAATTATATTCCCACAATTTGGTAAACATCATCTAAGGAAATCGATGTTCTCATTGACGGGGCCTAAAATTAAAAAAAAAGAAGAAAAAAGTTATATAAATAGTAATGACCAATTCAATTTGAACAATCTTTAGCCAAATTAATTCGTTTATAGGTACGAAAAGACTTCTCTTTTGATTAAGACTTTTTTTTTTCTTTTTTCCTTTTTTTGTGGTTGAACTTAAATGCTTCATCTTCTTTCTTTTTCTTTTTTGCTCTTTTGCTCTTTTTTGGAAAAGGAAGACTACTACGTCTTTGTTTCAAAGACTGGGAAGACCGCAACATCGAAACCTTGAGTGAGTCTTCAATATCCTTCCCCTAGATTAAGTCAACCATTATTATCTTGAAAAAAAAATGATTTAATGTGATTGTTCTTTTTCAACTTAAGTTTAGCTCAAAAATTGTGTATTTTAAATTTTACCCCATTGTTGTACCTAAAAAAGTGAGAGAAAAAAATTATGGTCTAATAATCATTTCATGGACATTCTAAAGGAAAAAATTTGGCTCCTAATTAGGAATCAACTTGTTTTTTAATACCATTAAATATTTGATAACTAAGAAAGAAATATAAAAATATAAATTTATGAATTATCAAATATTTAATGGTGTTAGAAAAGAATGTATTATTTTTATTTTTATATTAGTCGTCAAATATTTAATAGGATCAAAAGGAGCAAGTCTCTCCTTAACATAATTTTTTAACTTCTTAACCCAAACACAATGTCCGTTTAAGATTGTTCCACAATTTCAATACTTTCTCTCTCTCTTTTTTTGTATTTTATCTTAAAAACCATACCTTACATCTCCAAAATACTTACCTTTCAGCTTTTACTTCCAATCATTTTTCCTAAGTACTTTATTAATCTTTTTTTTTAGGGTTATACCCACTTTTTAACTATAAAAAACCAAACTTTTTGAACTTGCATATAAATCACTAACTACTAGTCTGTTGATACAACGAAAAGTGATGAAAAATAAAGAGAATATTTCAAAAGTAGTTCACTTTGGATATTTGAAAGAATTTTATCTTTTTGTCTTCTTCATATACGTTATTGTTTGTGATTCCTCTACGTAATACTGTCGTGTTTTTTTATCTTGTAATGTATTTGGAGATTATGATACATGACTATATTGTACAAATTAAATTGAATGATGGAGTCGCAAGGAATAACTTGGGGCATCAAGGAATATCCTTAAGGCTTTGGGTTCAAGTCACATGGAACGTAACTCCAATGATGTCAATTTTAGTTTATTTGGATTTATGTACTTTTAACACGTCAATTTTACTTCATATATTTTGAACTTTTATTTATTTTAGTCCATATATTTCGAAATGCTTGTTTTGTCCCTATACTTTATCTTATATCTTTCGATCAACATTTCATTCACTAAATTTCTTGAAATGATAAAAATTTTCCATATAAGATGTAAATTAAAATTTTAAAAATAAATGGTTATTTTTTAAGAATATAGTAACAGTAAAGTAAATAAAAGTTCAACCATAGAAACCAAAAATAAATATTTGGAGGGCTGATGGATGAAAGTAATATTTAAACCTAAGAGAATTTTTTAAACTTATAAAATATTCCATCTTTTAAACGCGTGAATGAAAAATAAATAAATAAATCGAAAGCAAAAAAGAGTTTTCATCATCCCCAGTTTGAAAAATCAAAGACGGATCTCGAAAAGATTAAAAAAACAAAAAAAGGTTTTGAGTGTGTGAAGTGGAGGGCGAGGGCATTGGGAAGTAAAGAGCCCCGAAGCTTCACCATTCACCGTAGAGCCGTCGCTTTTGAAGTTTCCTTTGAATCCTCTTCTCAAACACCCAAAACAAATATCTTCGCCACCTAAACGCGCATTCCCAAAACGCTATATAACAAACTCAAAACTCAAACCAAACAACCATTCAATTTCTCTCTCTCTCTCTCTCTCTGTTTATTTGCTTTGATTAATTTCAGATTTTGGGCTTGGTTAGACGACCATGGTGCGGCTCAGCAACACTTTGGTTGGGATTCTGAATTTCATAACCTTTTTGCTCTCAATTCCAATCATAGTGGGTGGGGTATGGCTCAGCAGGCAGGGCACCTCCGACTGTGAGAAGTTCCTCGACACCCCCATCATCGTCATCGGAGTTTTCCTCCTCTTGGTCTCCCTCGCCGGTTTCATCGGCGCCTGCTGCCGCGTCAAATGGCTCCTCTGGATTTACCTCTTCGTCATGTTCCTCCTCATCCTCCTCCTCTTCGTCTTCACCATCTTCGCCTTCGCCGTCACCAACAAAGGCGCCGGCAAAGCCCTCTCCAACAGAGGCTACAAAGAGTACCGCCTCGGCGATTACTCCAACTGGCTCCAGAATCGGGTCAACGACAACAAAAACTGGAACAGAATCAGGAGCTGCTTGGTCGACGGCAAAGTCTGCACCGACTTCAGCAACAAATTCGCCAGCTATACCGTCGAACAGTTCTACGCCGAACACTTGTCTTCCATCCAGGTACCCCCAAACCCTAACCCTAACCCTAGACTTTTACTTTTTTTTTTTTTTTCAATTTTCCAAAAACAGAGCAAATTAAAATTCGATTTCTGTTCTCTGCAGTCGGGTTGCTGCAAGCCGGCGGATGAGTGCGGATTCCAGTACGCGGGGCCGACTCGGTGGACGAAACCAAACAATTCCACTTCTCCGAATCCTAATCCTGATTGTGATGCGTGGAATAACAACGCAGACACTCTGTGCTACAATTGCCAGTCCTGCAAAGCCGGAGTTCTGGACAATTTGAAGCGAAACTGGAAGAAAGTTGCCATTATAAATATTGTCGTCCTCGTCTTTCTCATCATCGTCTACTCCATTGGATGCTGCGCTTTCAGAAACAACAAGGAGGAGAATCACTACCCCAGATGGAAATGAACCCATTAATTACTTCTGTTTTCTTTTTCTGTATTCTGCTTCGTGTAAAGGGTACTTTTCTTTCATTTGTTTATGCTTTGTTTTCCGCTAGTTTGAGGCATCTAGATTAACTGGTATCTATTGTTTTCTTGTAGCTGTTTGTGATTATTATTTCACATTATTTTCTGTGCTATATCAATAAAATCTAGTGATTTTCGTGTTTCTTTCGCTGTAACTTTCCATTTCGACACCTAATTCAAATTTATATTAAATAATCAATTTGACTAATGTCTGTCTTTGCTGATTTTTTTTTCTGTAAATTAGTCGCAGTTTGAAATTTGCGTTGCGTGTTTAGAATTATTAGTTTAGTATTTTAATTGCACTTTTGGACTAATAAAAATGATATTTTTAATAAACTTTGTGGACAAACAACTATGAAAATTTGTGCCACGTGACTGGATAAGCTCAAAACAAAAGCTTGATAAAGTTGGCGTTGCGCAATTATTTCTCGGTCCCCTCGTCCTTCGCTCAATAAAATTCCATCATGTCAAATAATAATAATAATAATAACAGTAATTCCATCATTGGAGGGGAGTTAATTAGGAATATTTAACTGTTTTCAAATACATTTTAGAAAGATGACTGTACAAAGTATGGTAACATTTACAAAAAGAGAAAAAAAAAAGATAAAATATAGTAACTAAGGAATGGTGATGTGATTGTTAGTTAGATATTTATTTAATTTTAAAAAAAATAAAAATTACCATAGGTGAAGGTGAATAAATACCACTGCGTGGTTGTTATGGCCAAAGTCATATGGTAACGTGAGTCCGATAGTCTCTCTAAACCGGGCCACCAAAAAAAATTCGAGTCTATTAGGGATGTTCAAAAAGTCTGATAATACGACGAACCCAACCAAAATCATAAGGATTGGGTTGGATTGTGATTTTTCCAATCCAATCGATTGGGTTGGGTCTTGTGTTCAACCTTTAAAAAATCGGGTCAGTCCAACTCAACTCAAATTTATATAGGTTAACCTTGTATCAGAGTTATATCTCGACAAAGATAATCTTAATAAGAGGAGGTAAATTTTCAGAAGAAAAATGCTTACAGATACGAAAAGTAGTAATATGATTTAAAAAGTGAAAGATTTATACATATATAGAGTTTAAAAATGATATTTGATGTGTTATGATCTTCTAAAAAGGTGACATCATCTTTATTTGTATTAAATACATATTTGTGTGATTTAATATTTGTATTAAGAACTAAGAAGAATCAAAACATAAAGTAAACCAGTTGTATTTTATAATAATTAAATTAAGAAAGGAGATGAGGGATGGCCGAGGGCCAACTGAGATGGAACAAAACTAGAATCGTTTGTATTGTAGATGACGATGATTTGATAGAATTGCTTTCAAAAAATTCAAGTGACGAAGAACTGTAAACGCAGGGGCAGGCAGGACATTTCAATAATGCGAACCAGTTGTATTGCGGGACCCACATTCCACTTGTCTTTTGTGATAATATCACCGGTTGACCGACCCACGGTGTTTTCTTTTCACGTCGTTTCAGCTGACAAAATTTAAATAAAATAATTACACGTGTCAAAATCCTCGCTATTAGTTGTTAATGATTTTACGCCACCATGGCTTTTCCATTTTTTCGCTTGGCAGTTGGAGCCGGAGAATGACCGAAAACTAATCCCGTTTGTCCAAAATAAATTAATGCCAAAACAAATGCAAAAATCCCTCCCGTCACCCATGTGGGTGTGGTCTTCATCTTCCATTTTGCCTCTCCGATTTATAAAGCTTCCATTTCAGTATTTGAATTTTAGTTTTTTTTCCTCTAATATTTTTATTTTAAGGTGAGAATTTGAATATCTAATTTTTCTAGTTAAAAATATTTACTTTAATTATTTGAGCATAGTCTAAGTTGGCTAGTTTATTTTTTAATTGGTTATTCCGTGCTTAATACTTGATATAATATTTATTTTTTGATAAAAGTATAATATAATAATCTAAATGTAGGATATTGATAGTCAATGATATTAAGGATTAATACAATGGTTTATTTAGAAACCATAATTACCTAGAAAGATGGAAAAAATATAAAATTTACATTTTGTCATTAAACAATCCCTAATTAGATGGTACCCATAATACAAATTAGTAGTATATCTTTAAGGTTCATCTCAATATTAAATTATTATTAAAATTTAGAATTGGTAGGTTGGGAGGCCAAATCCCTTAAAATGTGTGCTAATGATACTTTTCAAAATTAAAAAAATCTAAAAACCCTAAAAATTCAAACTCACCTCTTTTTTCTTCCTCCGACCGTCTACCTTCCTCTCCGGCTGGCTCCGCTTTTCTATGTCACAAGAGCATTTCATCTTCAGCCGCCTTCAAAAAGAGATTTACGTCGGTTCTTATTCTTCGAGCGTTTCTACCTGCCTTTGTCTCCGATCGACGTTTGTCTGCCTTCATCTCCGGCCACCTCCATTTTTTCTCAATCGCCAGAGTAGTTCATCTCCAAATTGAAAGGTTTGTATTCCAACAGATATTTTCAATTTCTGATTTGGTGTGAAATATTGTATATGTGAGGATATATAGTATAGTGATTTAATTATGATATATCTTATAACTCAACTTGTATATATACAGATATACAGAT
This sequence comes from Momordica charantia, assembly GCF_001995035.1. The sequence continues at coordinate 3,925,548 of NW_019104494.1, read as the reverse complement.
ATATATTATAGTGATTTTGAATGTATATATGCAGATATATAAGTGGATATATCTTATAACTCACCTTGTATATATGCAGATACGTGGATATATACTATAGTGATTTTGAATATATATATACGGATATATAAGTAGATATATACTATAATTTTTGAATATATTTTTTAAATATGCGGATATATGTTTATTGAGACTTCAAAAGATGTTTATGTGATTTTGAATTGTGGGAAAATCAATATTTTTAGGGGGTAAATTAAGGTTTTGAAGGGGTGAATTAAGAGATTTTGTATTGAAAATTAGTATGGACCCACGATAATGAAATGATTATGATAATAATTTATGGAATTAAATCTTTTATATTTAAAAAAATAAATAATTATAATAAATATAAATGCAATAAATAAGGGTAAAATCGAAATTAAAATAAAATCCAAAATGCAGAAATCTAAAAGTGTAAAATTAGAAAAATTTAAACATTTATACAAATAAATTTCTAAAACAGCCCGACATTACCTCGTGATATTATTTTAATTTTCAAACAAGGTCTGGAAAATTCACTCGGACGTAACGTATGCTTTTCTTTTTGAAAACAACAACTTTGGTTTGAACTTTGGAGCATCGCAACCGAACAAGAGACACCTATTGGTCTCAAAATTACCAAAGCCTGAATAAGGCCCAGCCCAAACTAATTTGCCTCACGCAAAACAATTATGATTTTTCTTTTTATTATAAATTTACGAAGAAGATCCCTTTCTCACCCTAAATTTGGCAAAGGTGGATCAATTTTTGTCTAAACTTTTCAAACTTCATCAGATTTACCTTAAACTTTATTAAATATTACAAAAAATATTGTAATTTTTATCCTCTAATAAATTTTCGTTTGAAATATTATTGAAAAAAATACTTTCACGTGTGCAATAAATTATAAAAAATATGTTTAATTTGAAACTGATAAAATTTAGACAAAAGTAACCTTAGAGTTGGTTTTTGGTTGAAATTTGTAAATTAATCAAAATAATTTGAGTAAAACTTGATTTTCATTAACTTAGTGAGTTTTTGGATTTTTAAATTATTTTTTTTGTTAAAATTAATCAGTGAATTTAGCAAAAATGGAATAGACGGTACAAACCGAAACACTTATTGAAAGTTTGAATTGTTTTCAAGATCTTCTATTCCTTTGCTGGATATAAGTTAGTAATTAGTATAAACAAGCTCAATTTATTTGAAATGAACTGAGAGTCTCAGACCAATATGCAAATTTTGCCAACAACCCAATGTAAACTATTTGAGTTGGAAAAAGAGTTAGATTATTGAATTATTAGATTTGTTGTTTCTTTTAATTGTCTGATATTTTGAATACCCTAATGGACCTTGGATTTACAGAATCTATATTCTTAAATCTTAATCTGCATACCAAAATTATGTTAAATATTTAAACAGGAGACAACCCAAGGAGCAGGTTTCAGTCTCACACAGACAAAATTACAGGGTTGACTGTTGTGTCGGCTGGGAGTGGGACAACAATGGTAAAAAGTGCACATGATTTCTGACATTAAATTTTACATAGATTTTTGTTAAGTTTGTAATAAACAAAGTTTCACATTGGTTAAGTAAGGAAATAATCTTATTATATATAGATGAGAACAATTATCTTCATTGATATGAGGTTTTTTGGGTTAAATCAAAAGCTGTCCAAAAGAAGACGATATCATACCGAGATACTTTAAGGACCATTGTCCTTAGAGTTTTCTTATTTGATATATGTGGGGGAACGTGGAGCCAAAACGATAGGAGGAAGAAAATAAGTTTGAAAGGTTGAAGTTGCTGCAGGTGTGGACATGAGGGCATAGTGCCCATGCTGAAATGCTTGTAGCGTTGAGATGTCATGGACAGCGTCTCAATACTGCAGTGTGGAGTGAGATTCCATGCACATTGCGGAAGACTAGATGTAGGCTGTGATTGGGTGAACCAGTTTAAGATAATTTTTTTTCTTTATTTAAATACATTAAAGTTTTCTTTTTTCTTTTTCTAAACTATTTCTGCAATTCTTTAGTAAATACTGAAACCATCCAAACTGACATTTTATTGGTAAAAACTGATGTGTAAACGAAGAAAGACGTTTTTCTTTCTTTCTTCTGAGCCAAGCAGAATGTATGGTGAAGGAAATAAGAAGAAAAATGCTCAAATTGATGGAAGTGTACAGTTGGCTGTACCATATTATGATTTATGAGCCATCATGGTATGAAAATGAAATTACCCAACGTATTCAACGATGATACCTAACACAATTCTCCAATCTCCACCCTCGTTTAATATGGAAAGATATAGACACGCATATATATGTATATATATATAACTTCATTGGACCTTAGACATGGCATTGCACCAATATTAACGTCTATTATTGCAGGTTGACTTGTCCAACGATCAAATCGAAAGACACATAGACCAGCCAGATTTCGACATCAACAAAAGAATATATATATATGTATTTGTATTTGAGAGCACCTTGCTAGTAAAGTTACGAAAAGTAAAGCCATACAATTTTAAGGCTCTCAATGGTTGGAGTGGTTTTGGAACCTTTTCTAGGGCAATGAACCACCCTTTTTTTTTATCTTTAAAACTAACTAGTAGTTGAGTGATTGCCTGACTACTTTCAATGATTTTTAAACAAGCCTTTTAAATTAACATTTAATTAACACTTGTCAAGTTAAACATGACCCAATCTCAACAACACTAGTCTATAATTATCTCAACAACATTAGAGAAGTGGCATATCTACTAGAAAGATCGTTAAGAGAAAGTTCGATAAATGTTTGTGCTATGAAAAGATGTTAAGAGTGTTAACAAAAAATAGTCGATCAAATCTTATAGCAAACTCTCACCACCAAGAGAAAACATATATGAATGGTATTATAAATGGGTTTAAATAGGGAATATATACTCCAGCAGAATTAGAGCCCATCCATGTGCGAACGAGTTGGATCCGAGTTGTTTCAGCATGAACATGTTGCGAACTTAATTCAGTCAGAAGGTTCTGGGCTCTACATATATACTTCCAAAAATCATCCCATTTCATCATGTGTGGTGGACAAGACAAGACACTATATGTGGAGAAAATTAAATTTGTAACGCCAACAAAATCAAACAAGATACAATTTTGAGCCTAATATTTTTTTTCCTCTTTTTGCAAAAGGTCTAACAATACAGAATTAATGGACCCCACCATGCGTTCGATCCAATTCTCCTTTCATTTTCCAATCATTCAATGCTCAAAATTTTCAAGTTTATCACTTGGTCGTGTCACCGCATAGCAATGGCTGTTCTAGATCGTTCCTAGAATAATCATCATTCTTCACAAAAGAATCATCAATCACGTCTTGTTTAATCTCTTCAACGTCTTTGGCCTTACCCCATAGTACGATATACAACCCAATTATCACACCAACAGCACCCAATAAGCTGCACAATCAATAATTAAGCAAAAATTAAGGTCTAATCAAGTGGGGGAAATCGTGGGAAAAAATGAGGTGGTGTTGTCGTTGAATTACCTGCCAGTGTATAGCTGTTCGTGCATAAATATAGAAGAAATGAAAGTTGTGATTACAGTGCAAAGAGGGTTGAACAATGCGGTGAAAAGGGGCCCTCTGCGCGAGACGCACCAAGCTTGAACGAAAAAGGACAAAGCAGAGGATGTTCCCTAGCAATTTGTTTCAGATGGAAAAAAAAAAAATCATATTTTGAGGTTCAATTTGAAGGGGGAAATTGTTCAGTTGAATGTGTTGCAATTACAGTTACTTACGGCGTATAAACAAGAACCCAATTGCAATGGAGAAGGAAGATTCAAAATTTTATCGGTGTCGTCTACAAGCAGAGTGATGGCTGCGGATTGACACATGGCGAAGAACAACATCCAGGTGGAAGAAATTAAATGGTCCGGACAGTGCCTTGAAACTGGAACCTGCGAGATTTTAAGGATTAGCAGAAAACAATTTGGTTTTTTTTTTCGAAATTTGGTCGGGAAAAATAAGATTGACGAACCAGCATGATGATCCAAAATGCCCAGCAGCAACTGCTCACGAAGAGAAGCACGCAGCCCAGAAGCCACGTGTCCTCTCCGCTTTCTCCTCCGATTCCAAGCATATTGAAAAGGCCAACATTTTTAGGCAAAATCTCTGTGTTCAATAGCTTAGGGCCTTTTATTAGCGCCATGGAAGCAGCTCCCCCAACGCATACCGCTGTTCCCACTACTTTGGCAGCGCTTCTCCAGCTTCTCCCCTTTAGTTTCTCCAATCTGAAACACTTGGATTTGTGATGCTAATTTTTACACACGGGTTTAAACATTAGCAATTACACTGTTTATGGCATTGGATCAGATTAACGTACCCTGCAATGGCTGCCATCACAAACGTGATTGCAGGGATCAGATTAACGATGGCACTGGCCGCTGTTGAGGAGGATAAGTAGAGCCCTTCAAAATAGGCATTTTGATTGCCCGTTACTCTGTAGAATCACAAATCCCCACAATTGAAAAGGGTTTTGCAAGATCCAAAAAAAGACAAAAAGAAATGAAATCATACCCAATGAGAGCAGTCAGAAAAATCAGAGAAAAGCCCGTGAGTCCAATTGAAGGCCTGTTGCTAGTCTTCCTGTAAAAAGGGGAAGTGGGTAAATGAGAAATTGAAGAGCTCGGCTGTGGAAAGTTGTGGATTCGTTAAAAATGGAACCTTGATAAGAAAAAAGAAGCAGGGAGCATGGCTAGAGTGGCGATGGCGTTTCTGTAGACAACAAAAACTCTGGGGGTCATCCCATCGAGAAGAGCAGCTCGGCTGAAGATGGCAAGACCTGCATAAATGCACTGCAAGGCCACCATGGCCAATGCAGGCTTGTAATCTTCCAAACGCCCCATCTTCTGAAAATTGTAATCGTTTGGAATTGGAAGACAGAGCATTGGAAATGGAAACAGTTTCTGTACAATTCCATGTCTAATATAAGGGAAGGGGAAGGCCGAGTTGGCAAACTAATCCTGTAATGTGAAATTAGAATTTTTAAGACGATTCATGCACATTTTTGTCGTGTTCTGTTGATTACAAGCCGAAAGCTAAGGTAGCAGTGAACCTGAACACAGATTATGGCCAGGGTGGACTCCAGCAGAAAATAAAGTTTATATTCTATCTATATAATTTTTCCATTTTACAATAAATTAAAAAGTTACCAGAAACTTCTCCATTTTTCTCCCAAATTTTCCAGAACATTTTTTTAAATTTTGAGAAATAAGAAATACATGGCTGGTTGGTAATGTTACTCATTTTTGTTCCATCCTTTTTAAAAGAAAAGAAAAAAAAAAAGAATTACAGGACCACAGCACTTATAGATTCAAAATGATCCATTTTTATCTATATTTTAGAATAAATTGAAATAAGAAACCTAACTTCTTTTTTTTTTCAAAATTTATAAATAATTTTGAGAATGTTTTTAGAAAAATGAGAAACAAAAACATAGTAAAATGTTTAATTTCTTAATAAAATTAGAAACGAGAAGTAAGAAATTGTAACGTTATCAAACGAATCTATAATTGTCAAATGCTTAAGTTTCAAACACAAGAAATGATAAGAAAATGTCACCAATCGGACCAAATAATATGCAAACTTCATCCCAATCTATTCATTTAAGAATTTAATGGTCATCCCTTGGAAAAAAATCCACGCTGGCTGCTGTCTCTGAGTCATGATCCAATCATTTTACACTTTGTAATGCCACATTTGAAAATTGAAAGTCACGATGCTTTTTAATTATTAAATTTTAAGTGCTCATTATCTATATCGTAGGTGGAGTTCGAAAAAAAAACGGGCAATTACCTCCCTCTAAATTCACCTTAAATCAAAAAACGAAATAGTTATTGTTAGGTTTGTAAGGTGATTGCAAACAAAGTTCCAACTAGGAAGGTGAATGATCATGAGTATATAAGAAAAGACAATTATCTCAATTGGTATAAGATCTTTTGGGTGAAACCAAAAGTAAAGTCGTGACGGCTATGTCTAAAACAGACAATATCATACCATTACGGAGATACATGGGTACTCGGGATACAGTTGTCCTTAACAGTTATATGGTACAAAAACATCATATTTTATAAAATATATTTATATAGTAGATATTTATTAGACGTTGAAATATGTTAGTGAATCTTTTTATTCACAAATCTTTTTAGTGTTGGTTAGTTTAGGCTAGATTTTATTCTTGATTTCATCTTTCATATTATTGGAGATAATTGTCTTCTACAATATATCATGAGTCGCTCACTTTCCTAATCAACGTAGTACTTTATTTGCACTCCTTGCAATCTAAATATTAACGACACTAAGAAATATTGTTAAGAGGAAGTTCAATGAATCTCTGTGCGATGAAAGAATGATTAAGAGTGTAACAAAATAAATGGTCGATAAGTTTTACAAGAGACTCCCGACAAGAGAGAAAATATATACATGAATGATTGAGCAGTCACAATTTACTTGAGAGATAAATACTATCTTACCACACGGTTAAAAGTAGGGAATATATACTCCTCTGGAATTAGAGCCCAAACATGTGCTGTGGAGTTGGATCCGAATTGTTTGAGCTCGATCATGTTGCGAACTTTAGTCAGAAGGTCCAACTCTACATAAATACTTCCAAAAATTGTCCCCATTTAATCATGTGGTGGGCAGGACAAGACATTATGTGGGGAAAATTAAAGTTTGGAACACCAACCAAATCAAGCTAGATAGAATATTGAGGTTACTATTTTTTTTTTCCTTTTTGCAAAAGGTCTAACCAAACAGACACATCCAGTTGGAATTATCTCGATCACATTTTTTCAAAAAAAAAATAAAAAGAATTAATGGACCCCACCATGCGTTCTAGTTCAATTCTTTCTTTCATTTTCCAATCATTCAATAATGGTCAATTTCTCAAGTTTATCACTTGGTCGTGTCATCGCATAGGAGTGGCTGTTCTAGATCGTTCCTAAAATCATCATTCTTCACAAAAGACTCATCAATCTATGTCTCTTGTTTGATCTCTTCAACGTCTTTGTACTGCAATTTGCTTACCACAAATATATCGGACCAAGTTTTAATATTGATGGTAAGTAATTAATACAGATATTATCGTCCTATGTATTAAATTTCTAACCCACCTAAATATCACAGATACATTCATATCGCTCAATTTTATTTAGAAAATTGAATTCAAATGAGATATTAGAATCAAAGCAATTACTAATTAATAATAAAGATAAAAATGATGGGRAAAAGTCGTATAGAATTGATTTAACATATTGAATATATGAACCAATTACTTAATTTCCCAGTAATGGACTATTAATTCTATAAGCCAATAACTCTCAAATCTCAATTGTCATTCCCGAGCGCAAGCTAATTCTCATTACTAATTAAGAAACCAATATCAATATCTAGTTTCTATAACAAGTAATTAAAAGATTTATTGAATAAATCTTTTAACGACCTCTAAAAGAATTCTAAATCTCCCGAACATAAAATTTCAAGTCTAAAATCAATCAATGTATGACTAATAGATTAAAGGCATTGAGCATATAGATACATAGATAAAACAATCATAATCATTCAATCAGGAGAATTAAATAATCAATCCAAGTTTAATGGTTACATCAATCCATAAAGACAAATCAACTTAACTACTCCTATTCAATGTAAAACAATAAAGTTTCATAACAAACTAAAAAATCAAGTAAAAAGAAATAAACTAAATCCATAGTGTTTGATTGGTCATCCATTTTCTAAGCTCCAACTTAATACTTATTTTCTCTATATTTTTTAATTATAAAATAATAATAATACTCATGTCCCACTAAAGTTGATTTAATTTCACACATATATATATTGTAAAATAATAATCTAATGATCCATCAACCTTTTGTTAATAAAGTGACTCAATTAAGATTTTTCAATAGATTAAAATGATAATTGCCTAAAAAGTGTATATTTTGCCTATATTATATTATAGTTGTTTCAAAGAAAATATTGTGGGAAAAATTTAGAAACTGTCAAAGCGAGCATGACCCAACGATAATTGGCATATATTTCCAATAAATTGATTGTGAGTTCGATCCCCCCAAGGACATGTTGTACTAAAAAAAGAAATAAAGAAATAAAGATTCAGGAACCGAATCAATAGACATGTAATTACTTAATTTATGTCTCTATATATCATGACAAAACGAAAATTATGCCTATATATATGATTTTTTTTATAAAAAATAAAGTGTATATATGCTCCGGTATGAATATTTATGTTATAGTCAATGACACATAACATAGCCAACGACAAATGATTTTCCTCTTTATTTTTTAATATAATACTTTTGAATATATGATTCCCGATTCATGATTCTCTGTTTTTGTTTTCTTTAATTTTATTATTTTGAATATATGGTTCATGAATCACATTTTCTTTTTCCAATTAAGGAATTTTGAACATTTTCCTCCATTACGAAGAACTTATTTTATCATTGTAATTTCATTTAATCACTTCCATATATATCTTAAAAACTAAAATTCAAAATAGCTGAAACCTATTTTTTTACTGCTGCGCTAAGCCTAGCTGAGCGGTTTTACTTCAATTTGAATTTTATAAAATTTTAAAATTTGTGCTATGTTCACAAATATATATTTATTTAGGTTGGATGCCGAAAATGCAGAATTCCAAATATGGTAATATTTATTTGGCTGGCCGACAAACCACGTGGAGTACGACCAATTTGAACTAACGCATGGTCATATTTTCGCAATCGCGCCGCCGCGGCTGAAAAGTAATATCTGATTATCTGGAAAGTTTTCTAATATTTGAAAGAAAAAAAACCTGTCACGCCACGCCACCATCATTTTACGACGAATTATATTCTTAATAATAAAAAATGATGTAAATTTTGTTGAATAAAATAATAAACTAAATTATAATTTATACCATATAAAACAGCGACGGATCTAAGGGTCCAGGGGCTCCCCTGAACTGTGCACAAAATACAATTAGTATCTACAAATTTTGTATAGGAAAAGAAAATAATTCTTGGGTTAGATCTCTCATTTCAACTTTTTAATATTTTTACGATTTTTATGTAATAGGTGATCTTTTTGGATTTTTATATTTATCATGTGATTCTCCTTTATTTAATGTAATATTTGATTTTTCATAGTTAAAATGAGGAAAAAAATTTGGTCAATTTTTCCTCAAAAGTCATATGCTGAGATAATGTTTACTTTTTTTTTTTTTTTTACAATTTATACGTTGTTATTACATATATGTAATATTTTTTCTATAAATTATTATACCAATATTTTTTTCTTCACTTTAAATTATCATTTTTAAGATTGATAGTTCTTTTTTTTAATATAAAAGTATCCTTAAAAGAAGAATTATTTAAAAAGAATTTTTTTTATATAAATATGTCAATTTGGTTTATGTTGACTAAAAGAAGAAAAACAAAAAACCTGCCATTTTTTTTAGTACAACACGTGGGTTGGGAGATCGAACTACTAATCCCTTGATTAAAGATATATATCAATTACCGATGAACTATATTCGTTTTGGTAGAATATATATATTGAACAAATAATAAATATATAAAAAAATCTATATAAATATGTCAACTTTTAAATGAGAGAAAGATATATATGAGTTGATGTTTCTTAAACGTAAGATTATTCTTCGACTTTTTTAAACAGTGCAGCCATCGCACTTTTTTATTTTAAACTTAAAAGAAATTAATTTTAATAAATATATTTATCATCTATTTGATTTAACTGTTTCTTTTTTTCCTTTTTCAATTTACACGTTGTCGTTATATATGGGCAACGTTGTTATATAAATTATTGTATCAATATCCTTTTTTTCCCTTCGGTAAATTATCAAGTTTTTGAACAACGTAAAAATTAATTATGTAGGTCACATTCTACTCAAACTACTTGAACTAAAATTCTAGATCTGCCATCTATAGTAAACCTATCCTAAATTATAAATTTAGCTTATAGACAGTATATTGTATTTATTAAATTATTTAGTCCCTTTTTTTTTTAATGAAAACTCCCTATTAAGTTACTGATTGGTTAACTATAACTGAATAATGACATAGTATAGTTATTGTATTTAGTCCCTATTTTGTATGAAATAGATGAACAAAATAATTAACAATAATGAAAAGAATATTTTCAAATTTTTTGTATCGTTAAAAATGTAATATTTGAAAGTGCGAGGATTAAAGCAAAAAGAAAACAGATTGTAAACCAATTTTCAGTATTTGAAAAAGTAAATGTTGACATCATTTAGGTTGAATTATATGATTTGTACGAAGGAGGGCGAGAAACTGGGACACAAGATCTGGCACATCCTTATCTTGTGTTTGAAAAGAACATTCAGTATGCCATGTGGATAACCTTTGTCCTTGGCATTTCATTTCACAAGAACAAACCTCCACCATATGGCCCGACCCCGAGAAAAGCTAATAAAAAGAACTCACGATCTTTTTTAAAATATTTTCTCATCGAGCCATATCACATGCCTAGCAGGTTTCAAATACCACCATGTTGAGGTTGAAGGAAACTTATTTTAAAAATCAAGGCTTTAGATTGGGCGAGGCAATCAAATCAACTGGCAGTTTGTTAATCTTCAACCCTAAACGGTATAATCATACATAGAAGAGGACGACTTGAGCTGCAGTTCTGTAGATTTTTTATTTTACCTTCTAAATTCACCGCTCTCACCTTTCAATTCAAGTTTTCAAGCTTGTGCTAAAAAGTGATACCAAAAGCAACATCAAATTTAGCGAATCCTGCACAAAAGTTTATTTTTATCTGTCCCACACAAGAAAGTAACAAAAACAATAATTGAAAAAACTTCAGTAAACATATATCTTTTACCAGCTTCAGTAACTCCCTTGATAACTCATCAGATTTCTCAAATATCTCATCATTCACATTACAGAACATCAAACAGAGCTCTAAGACTTGGCAACTTCAATGATGTAAGTGGCACGGACTCGATTCTTATTAGAGAAAATACTGAGGAAAATAATATTTGTCATGTGGATATGCTTTTCATTTCCTTCTCAACTATGGCCAGGCGTGGCCCCTTCTTCATAGGATGGGGATAAGGGAATTTTACTTTTAGTTACGTTATTCACTATAATCTATAAAATACGAGATTTATAAACCCAAGTATAATGAATCGCCAAAAACTTCATAATAATTTCTCATCGAGCCATTAGAAGGTTTCAGATATCACCATGTTCGAGGAAACTTTTTATGAAAATCAAAGCCCTCAGAATTCATCGGTTGAACAAACGAAGAAAGTTATGGAGGAAAAGGAAAGAACGCTAAAATAGATGAAAGCTACAATTTGAGTATAATGGATCAAATAACAACCCGAGTGTTATTCAAGACTTGAAGCAAAAAAAATTAAGCAGGAGAGGGAGATGATAATTAAGCAAAAGCTTTCTTACTCCCCTTTCTATCTCCACCCTTTATCATTCTTGAGAGAACATCAGCTTGCTTTGTGTTCCCTTCTTGATTGAGGCTTCTGATCAGATCATCACAGCTACTCCAATCCTTGGCCCCTCCTTTCTCCATTATCTTACACAAAATCGAGTAGGCATTCAGCGTCTTACCCGCCCCCAACAGCGCATCCAGTACTTTCTCATAACTTGAGAGCTCTATGTCACATTCTCTTTCCAACCCAAAATCCAAAAGCTTGAGAGCAGCAATAGTCTTCCCCTTTTCACAAAGAACGGATAAAAGACTACCAAAATCAGGTGGGCAATTGCAACTCATAAGCAAATCGATTCGTCCTAATGCTTCTTCGACATGACCTCTCATGAAAAGGGCTTCCAGGATTTTGGCAACCAAGTCTAAGTTTTCTGTTATTCCTTTTTCCAACATACTCTTCATCACTCGGCTTGCAGTCTGCACCCTCCCATCTGCAAATAGACTTTCCATCACTGATCTAAACAACGTCGAATCAGGGTAGTGCCCACTTTCAATCATGCTGTCCAAAGCTGTTTTAGCATCAGCTGGTTCACCTTTGCTCAAGTAGCTCTTGATAAGCAACTTGTAAGACTCTGCATCCCTAGACACACCCCTCCTGCCCATGATTTTCAAAATTTCATATCCCAATTCAGGATTCCCTTCTTTGGAATGGCCACGGATCAAATTATTAAATGCCACCTCATCCTGAATACCCTTCTTCATCAGCTGCCGGAAAAAGGTTTCAGCTTTTCCGGTCTGTCCATGGTTGCACAGATACTGAATTATAGGGTTATATGCACTAGCCTCCATATCCAGAGTACTTTGTGGCCTCAATATGATTTCTTTTTCTACAAGCTTGTCAAGCAATTTAACCGCCTGGTCATACGCTTCAGCCTTGCAACAGTTCTCAATTAAAATACCGTAATGCCCAGCGTCTGTCGGAATGCTTAATCGAATCATTGCCTTAAGCACATGCATAGCAGCATCCAAATCTCCATGCTTGCACTGGCAAGATAACAACCTCATGAAAATTGAATTGTCCTTTGGAGCAATATACTTGTCCACCATTTCTATCAAAATTTGCCGTGCTTCAGACATTTTTTCTGCATTGCAGAGACCAGGGAGCAGAGTTGAATAAGTAATATCATTTGGCTTCACACCAACAGCCTTCATCTCTTCAAACAATCTCAATCCATCATCTACTCGACCAACAGAAACGTAACCTTTTATCATAGTAGTATAGCTTATTACAGTTGGTACAATATTCTTCCCCTTCATCTCAGTAAAGAACTGCTCCGCCTCCTCCATCATCTTGAACCGATAGAACCCGTTAATCATAGTGTTATACGTTACAACATCGGGCGAAATACCCCTACTCTTCATGTCTTCATAAAACTTCTTGGCTGTCTCAAGCCTCAACGATAGAAAGAAACCCCATAGCATAACATTGTAGGTATGGCGAGTGGGCTCTATTCCTTCATTCAACATAGCATTAAAGTACCTCTTCGCCATCATATACCTTCCCCTCCTCAGAATTACCTTAAATAAAGCATCATAAGATTTAATACTCCTCTCAACACCCAATTCCTTCATTTTTTGAAATATTTTCACAGCCTCCTGAACTATCCCAGCTTTGCCATAACTATCAATCATTATAACGAATAGGTCTTCGTCCCATTCGACGCCCTTATTTGGCATATCAAGAAGAATGCAACGGGCATGGTTAAGCTTCGAAGCTCGACCCAGAATCTCAATTATTTTCAAATGGGTATCACGATCGTGCCGAAATAAGCCAGATCGCTCTACCCACCGGAAGAACTTGAGCGCGTGGTCTGAGTTCTTAGCAGCATGTAACACATTCCAAACAAGGGAGTGATCAAATTCGGGAACCAATGACCGAATCGAGTTCTGTAAACGCGTCGTCCACTCACGATTTGCCATCATTCTACAAATAACATCCTCTAATTTTTCTGGATTTCGATGCTTACCTCTCGGAGTTCTCTGCTTAACTTGCTCTGCACCATTGACAGCCGCCCGTCCTCCGGGCTGAGGTGCTGCGGCATCAGAACTGGCGGAGGGATCACTGGGGCTTTCATTGGGAATCTGTTCTTGTGTGGAGCTGAAGAAATGGAGCAAATTGAGGGCGCTTGGGTTCGAAATTGAAGAGCTGGAAAGAACCCTGAAATTAGGTCTAGATAAAGAAATGTGAGCCATGGAGGAGAAGATTTCTCGTTGAAACAGGGTTTACAGAGAGAGTTCAGCAACAAAAGGAAAAAAAAGGAAAAAAAATATACAGAGAGTGACAGCGCGAAGTCAAGTGAGGGTTTCAGGGGGAGAAGAAGGCGTTGCTTTTCCTCCCTACCATGTTGGACCGGGTTTTGTTTTGGGCCCAAATCTACACAGAGCAAGCCCATAATGAAGTTTGCAAGATCATAAAAAAGCCCAATCTCAACAAAATCGGCCCATCAGATTTTATATATTTTTCAGTACGATTTGTTATAGGATTTGAAGATACAACTTCAAAATCAAAGAAAAACAAGTTGGTGTTAATTATCACTAAGTTATGCTTACGTTGATTAGATATAAAAGCTACAAGAAAATTAAACGCCACAAAATTAAATATGGTTGTAAATCTCTCTTTCTTTTACCTAAATTGGTTGGTTAATCATGTTGGGAACGTGTTAAAAAATATTTAAGACACCACTGTCTATCCTACGATATCTTTTATTTTTGCAGTTGATGTTCAATAGTTTACATTTTAACTTTCGTTGGTCAAATTATATCAAAGGGGAGTGTTAGAGAATGTACTGAAAGATTTTAAATACTCCTATTCAATTTTGATTCTTGAACACGAAAAACATGCATCCATTTACCACTATGGTGAATAAAACTCTAGTAAGAAAAAGAAAACCAAAAATCGAATAAGGGTGTGTTCGAGAGTGATTTTAGCACAGTCAAAATTACTTTTGCCATTATTAAAACCATTCCCCTTACTTTAAATCAATTTAAAGGTAGGATTAGGATGATTCTTTTGAAAAAAAATGATTATACTTAATTTTTTTTAAAAAAATAATTGATTCTACCATCATTTCCAAACAAATAAATTCCAAAATTTGTGACAAAAACAGAAACAAACAACATTCCTGCCCCCGAATTTATTCGCCTGGATTTCACGATGCAGTGTGGTGTGGCGGTGGGGACTCCCAATATTATTCACCTGTAACTTGGACCAATTTCCCTTCGCATTTATTTCTAACCATATTTCCTATTCACCAAAATAATTCATTAACTTCGCCCAGAAAACAAAATATCATATTAAGAAGGAGAAATATTTGAATGGTTAACGTTGTATATTATATGGATTTTGAAGTAAGAGTGAGTAAATTTAATTAGATGAGAGGGAAATGAATTCGATGGGACGCCATATAAATGAGACTGCTGTTGCCAAATGGCGTTTCTTCATTGTGTTTCTGTCAAGTTATTCAAACGCATGATGACAGAAATTATGGGAGATTTTACAGGTGTTGCCAGAATAACTCAACCCAGCTCCCAAATTATTGGAAACCACACCACAGCATTTTTACCTGCCCTCTTTGAAAAATTATGTTTCACACGAAGGAACCATTTTGAAAAATAACTGTCACTATAACAATTTCTGTTTTTTTGTTTTTAGGTTTCTAACTATTTTTACTTTTCTGTTTTTCAAAAAGTTAGAAAATTACGAATATTGGAATTGATATAGAAATTTTAGAAAATCATATAATTTTATGTTGATATATATTTTTAAAATATAATTTGAATTGATATAGAAATTTTTCTTTTATAAATTTAATATTATTTTTTATGTCAATTTAGTTTATGAATATTGGAAGAGTAAAATAAAGGGAAGATTTCAACTAGATTTGAATGGAATGATAAATTAAAATATTATGTTGTTGTGTAGATCTAAATGTAATATATAAATATAATTGTATTTAGCCATTTATTAATGAATCAGTCCATACATTTGTTTTCAAAATAAAACAAATTAAATTAAAAAAGTTAAAAAAGATGATGAAAAAATATATAGAATAAAAATGACAAATGCATGTTGGTAGGACGACATCTAAAAGTACTTAGATACTTCTGTATAACATGCTTCAACATCTAACATTTCCATCCCATAGAAATCTTAAATTTCCATCCAGAATTGGTCTATTATGTCTTTTATTATGGAAAGATCAAGTCAAGCCTAGCGAAACTACAAGAGATGCAAATTGGATCAAAGGTGGAAAGACCCAAATGTAGAAACCCAATAGGAAGGCCAAGGCCTGCAAAGTCGACTTGTTGTTCGCACTGACCATTTCTCGATCGTTGGTCGAGAATTTTGGCGAGGGCTCTTTAATGGTTTTTCGATGGTAGGCCTAAACCTGTCTTGTCTTGGTAAAATTTGCTAACGGGCCAACAACTCCTCAATTAAAAATACGGCCCAGAACAAGGTACTCAAGTCCAGAAGATTAGGTTTCCTACAAGTACGAGCTGGAATGATAGACTGAATCGATAAATAACCCTACTTTTGACATTCGTCAACTCCCGATTATAACTCAAACATCGGAGCTTAGGTGTCCAGATTTATTTATTTTGTCATGTCCGGTTTTATTATTAGATATTGGTTCGAATTTGATGGGATCGGAAGGCCAAAATTATGGGATTGAAATGTCAATCATTATTAAACGAGGTTGAAAAAATGACACCCATTAATGTTGTGTTTGAAAAAAAAAAAGGCAAAAGAAAAAAAAAACATCCGATTTGTTAACCAATTAAAGAAATCGATGAAAGAAAAGAGAATTCATTTACGAATAAATTAATTTACTCCACACTTTATTTGAAAAATCATAACAAAATACAATAAAAAGATAATACGTTGTCACTTTCATACACAACGTCCAGAATATGGACCTGACGGGTTGATTTGTAGAGTGATTGCGTGGAGAATTTGCTTCGTTGGCACATTTCGGTTGGGTGGAGGTGGTTTGGAGTTGGGTTTCTTTAGGGGGGTGGTTCTGTGAATATGACAAAATTAACGTCTAAATTGATTATAATTAACGAACTTCCACTGCCCAACAACTTCCGACTTAGACGTTGGTTCAATTAATTATGGGTGGGTACCCAAAGCCAAATGCAACATCATCATCTAACTCAAACCATATACTAAATCAAATGAATCTGAAAACAGACTCTGCAACAAAAAATTTCATGTGCTTTAAAATCGTACCAAACAATTCAAATTGTCTACGTCTGCCTACCCAATATTAATCTTTTCTGCCAAATTATACAAACTTTGTTTTGTTAATTATATAAGTTAGGTAATTTCATATATATATATTTTTAATTAAACTATCCTATAGGTTCTCTTCACGGGGTGTTTTATACAATTAAGAGTTGTGCTTTTTTATTAAATGTACAATTCTCCCAATTTGAGCCTTTGTTTAATTTGTTTTGCCTACTTGCATGGTCCCTTCGTATTATACTGTTAATAAACTTTAAGGTATGTTAATTGTGAAAATTTAGAAATAGTTTTTGATGGGTAGAAGTGTGGTTGGAATAGTAACACTTTTTTAACTTGTTGATTTTTTACCACTTAAGTAAGAGTTGGGGTAGATGAATTATATCAAGTAAGGAGGTGTTTAATTTTATTAGCAAGTTCCTTTGAGATTTATTGGATCAAAATGTAGATTAATTTCTATTTAATTTAAAAAATTTATAGTACATAAGCATTAAATAAAAGCTTCAAAAAGATTGCATTTGAAATTAAAAAGTATTATAACTATTANGCTTGATTTGATTAAGACAACTGATCAGAAATAAATAATCCAATGTGAGTAACATAACATACTCACAAGGATTAGACGAAAGTCAAAAAATAATGGGCCCACTTTGACTAATATACTCATTACTCATCGCATTGAATTAAAAGATGATCAAAATTATGTTGCTTTAAATTTCTTAAATTTAAATCCAATTTTAACCAAACAAAAAGCGTTGTGCTGATTTAATCAAACCCTTGAAATATCGAGACATTGAAAATAAAATTGGTTGGTATTAAGGGCAACTTTGACTTACCCTTCTCATTTAATTGCTAATTTTTAAACAAATATTTTTTAAATGGTTATTATAAAAATAGTTTAAATTAAAATATACAAATGTTTGGTTACATTTTCTTTAAATAATTTTAATCACTAGTTTGTTTGATTATATGGTACATAAAAATGATTATACAGAGTGAAAAATTATCATAAAAGTGATTTCAATTTTACTATTTTTGGAAAAAGAATGTTGAATAACCAATTCAGTTTTCTGTTTCTTTGCTTTTCAAAAACGATTTTGAAGTCCTATATAAATTAAAAAAATAGTTTCTAATAAAAAAAATTTCTAAAATCTTATTTTTTTTTGTTGTAATACTCAACTTCTTTTTGTCTGTGACATATTTATCCTTAACAAATTTCTTTATCATTATAAACTTTTTTTCTTTTTAAATATCTTTATAAAAAATTTATCTATCTCTAAAATTTTAATATTTTAAATCAGGATTTCTATCTCTCTCCAAAATTTTAATTTCTATCCATTTTTTTTCTTTTGTTTTAACACAACACTCTCATTTCTCATATTTTCTTTTGTCGTTCAATTTTATTTCACTATAATTTTTATTTCTCTTTGTATTTATTTATTTTCTCTAATAAATATATTTTGAATTTGTTTTTTTACTATAATTTTTCAATTTTTTTATAATTCATTTTTTTCTTTGACGTATTTTTTCCTCTCAACGTTACTCTTTCTCTTCAAATTTTTTTCTCTTTTTGTCTTTAACTTTTCTTTCACTAATTATTTTTTTTCAAATTTTTTTATTTACCACTCTAAAATTTCTCTTTCAAAAGTTTATTTTCATCTCTATAAATTTGTATTTTCATTCTCTACATCAGGGATGAGAAAAGTTTCTGCAAGGTCAGATCCCCGCTTCAATAATAGGAAAAATGCATGTCGTGATTTGATCCCTGATTTCATTTTTAAATAATTAATATATATTTAATTGACACATTTATTAAATTGTGAATAAAATATTAAATAATTGTTTAAAATTAATTATTTATATTAGTAAATAATACTTCTAAAAATAAATAATATATATTTATTACATTGTTTTATTTTTTAAATTTTAAAAATAATAAAATTAATTATAAAACCAGTAATTTTCCCTGTGAATATCCCATCTCCAAATAAGGATTATTTGACTTGGATCGAATAACAAAGTAGAGATAAGGACTAAAATTTTTCACGAACATGAGAATGGGAGATGACATCCTTACTTCTGACCCCACTCCATTGTCTTCTCGACTTTACATAAAATTTTCTCTCTCTGTTATATATTTTCAATTTTCTAACTTTTTAAAATCATAAAACTAAAAGTAATTAGCAAACATATTTGGTATGATGCTTTTTAAAAAACAAAAAAACAGAAAAGTAAAAACAAAAACTCAAAACTGAAAAATCAAAAACCAAAAAACTTGTTTATCAAATAGACCTTAAAGATTTGGACTTTTTTTATTTATTTATTTAGTAATTATATTTAAATTTTAGGACCCATAGTGTAGCTTTGTCCCCCTCCTTTACATCAGTATATATTCCTTTAATGACCCCATAAGGCCATACTCTCTTTTTCTCTCCCCCAATTAACATATTCTGAATTACATATTTTCATATGATATACTGCTATTATATAATTCTCTGTTATTCTCTTTATTTATCCACCCTTTTACACCTACATATATTCTCACAGCCCACCCTCACTTTTTTTTTTCTCTCCGATTAACATATTTATTAATAATATTTATGTCATATAATTAAGGGCTACAATAAACTGCCGCTGTCATTCTTATTAAATCTAAGTAATGATTATTTAGAGTGAGGATCACACTAAGACAGACACGTTCAAAAGATTTTGTTGTTGAGCTCGAAATAAAAAATAAAATAAAATAAAAAAAGATTTTGCACGTGTGAGAAGGAGCACGTGTGGGTGTGGTAAACGATGGAGTAGTTTTTATTTTATGGTCGGTTGGAAATAAAATTTGATAGTGTTAGGTGGCGTAAGTCGGTTGGTCGGGTACCAGACAATCTGTTCTTTTTGGACAAAAATCGCCCCTCCACGCCATTTCCAATGACGACACCGTCTTATATCGGCAACGGCAAGTATTGTGTGAAATTTTTTTCTTTTTCGTTTTTTTTATGAAATAGATTTATATATCTAACTAACAAGAGGAGAATATTAGTCTGGCATAGTTTCAACGGATTAAAATATTAATTTGAACTTGAATGTTTATGAATATAAATGGTATCATGCATATATTTTTATTATTTGTTTAAAGTTTAAACTTAGTCGCAAATGCTTAAAAAATCTAAATGTGTTTTATACTACTAAAAAATAGAGAGCTACTTTTTTAAATTTTAGTTAAATAATTAAAAGAGGAAATATCAAACTATTAACCTTAACAATTGGGATATGTTGTCTTATTCATTGACTTCTTCTTGATTTTTTTTTTTTGATATATTCTAACATCCTTCTTTAAGAACTCTAATGTTAAAAACATTGAACTATATATAATTAATTAATTAATTAGGTATATTTGAATGAATAATTTGTTATTGTTTTATGAATTAATTTTGTTATTTTTTTAATATTTTGAGAAGAATGATAGACTGTTTTCTCTTTATTTTTTTTTTCATTTTTTTAAAAATGAATTGGGTTTAATTCTCGACATTATTTCAATCAAGTTGTTTTGGAAAATATTAAATTTAATGAAAGCAATTTTGAATAAAATTAATGTAGAGAAGGAAACCAAAAATATTAATTGAATACTAGTAGATATTTGACTAATAAATTTGAGTTATCAGTCATAATTCGTCAGTTTTTAACTCATTTCTTCTGGTTGAATTAAGAAGTAATACCATTATTCTAATTTTCCCGCAAATTTGAGATGTTTCTCCTTTGGTATTGTAATTATTTTATTTTAAAATCGCTTTTATCCTGAATAAATAATTTAGACTATTTTACATTCTTATAATTATATAATTTTTCTAAAGTACAATAAATGGATGAAATTGATCTTTCTGTCTAAGGTAATTAACGTCTTATTTATTTAATTAAATTCAAATTAGAAAAAAAAATCCTAAATTTATTGGTCATTTAAGCGTTTGCATTAACAATATTGATTAAAGCAACAAAACCAAAATAAAAAATTTTTTTAGATGGACCAAGTTAATCAAGCAAGATAATTAACAAATATCTTTTTTTTCTCTCTCTTTTTTTTATTGTAGTTATTATTTTTTTATTTTTAATTTATAATGATTAGAAGTGAACGCAGAGATAGCATTTAATGATCTCGGCAATTAATGCTACCCACTCCCTAAAATTGTAGACAATATTTTGGAAGCAAGTAACAATAAAATGCCAAGAGTTATCGAATAATAAAGTTAAAATGATGTAACAATTTTGAGTATTTTAATATTTTTCAATATTTTTAGGATTTTAATTTTTACTTTTCAAGTAAGACTTCCCTTTTTCTAATCTTAAAGTTTAGAAAACAGAGGCAATACATGATTATTAAATGCATTTTTGTAATTATTTAAAGAAAATTCCTCCTTTTTTTTTTCGGAGACTAGAAACAAAATCTTCTTTCCCATGTCTTATTCTCATAAAAAAAAAAAAACCATTGTGAGCCAATTCAAACCTTAATATAATATAATACCATTTCAAAATTTAAAAACTTCAAAATCTCATAAGAAGTGATCGCAAAATTATATGATATCAATTTGCCAAAAATGCACATTAATGATGAGGTTATGGTAAAAGCAAGAAATGAATTTGTTCATTTTTTTGGCTAAAAATCTGCAATAGAATCAGAGAGAGATCAAGGTGCGATATGATTGAATAGGATTCTAAAGTTCATGAGGCTTTATTGTCGAACAATAGGAGAGAATATATGCGTTGTTGTTGTGTTGTGCTTTAAGATTAGATCCTGATTTTTTTTATTCTACAATTCTTTTGGTTTATTAATACCTTTGGAAATTTCCATTTTATTTTAGATCCAAAATAGCTAATTGATGGTTGAAATATCTGTAGTCACACTTATTCTATTTACTTCTTGTATTCTAAAAAATGTCCCAATTGAATCTCTGTACTTTTTAAAATATGAAAAATACACATCATGCCTTCTCTTAAATCGATATGATTTGTTTTCGTTGTTATTATCTTGTTCGATAAAAATTAACCTCAAACTTATTAGGAGCATTAGTTGAGTTGTATTGATATTCTTTGTATAAGTTTGTTATAGAGGGTGAGTTACTGAACCCCCTAGTTTTGATAACGATTTCTATTTTGAATTTTAGTTTCTATGTTTTCTGTTTTTAGTTTTCAGTTTTCAAGAAATAAAAAAGGTTTGCCGAAGTACTTTATGTTTTCTTTTCAAAAAAAAAAAAAATCAAACATTTTTTATAACGCCATTTTGGCTTTTCTGTTTTAAAAAGGTTGAGAGTGAGAAGATATACCAGAGAGAGGGAGAAATCTATGTAAAATATATATGACAATGAGATGGAGTAGGAGTCGGGTATGCCCTCCCATCAGCCTTCGTAGAAATTTTTTGTCATCGTCCCCATCTCATCTTTTGATTTCGGAAATCGAGGTCCAAGTCGAATAATTCTTGTTTCGGGACGGAGATATTTGTAGGAAAAAATTACCACTTTGAGTAATTAATTTAAATTATTTTTATAATTTAAAAAATAACAAAAAAGAGTTACAAAAATTTATTATTTACTAGTATATATAGTCAGATTAAAAAATTATTTAATATTTTATTCTAGTAAAATAGTTAATAAAATATATATTTATTATTTAAAAATAAAATTGTGAACAGGGTCGGGGTGGTGGTAAATGCATTATTATTTTTGGAGTGGTTACTAGATCCTGCAAATAAAAATAAGTTTTTCGAGGAGAAATTTTAGATAAATAAATAAAAAGATAGAGAAAATCTCGTGAGACAAAAATTAAAGAGAAAAAGAGAAAATTTAGAAAGAGTAAAGTTCAAAGAAAAAACTAGAGAAAGAAAGAAAAATTATAGTGAGAAAAAATTTTTAGACAAAAAAAATTAGAGATACATTCATTAGAGAAAAATAAATAAAGAAAAAGGGAAAGAAAAGTTATAATAAAAAAGAATTGAAAGAGAGAAATTTTAGACAAATAAAGGAGATATATTTACTACAGAAAAAAAAAAGATTAAAAGGAGAAATCAAAGATATAAAATGTAATATTTGAGAGAGAAAAAGTTTGGGACAATATTAAATCTTGTGAATTGATTGGTGAAATTGTGAACTCATTTGGACAACCACCAATGATGACTGGTTAGTCTATAAATATTGAAGTTTTTTTTAATTAACTCAATAATAAAATACGGAGATAATTTTCAATATTTATCTCGTTTGATTAAAACTGATGAGGGAGATTAATTTAAAGATTCATTGAGTTAGAGCCTTGGACAAATCTTCTTCTTTTTGCCAAGATGGACATTAACCTTGTTTTAGTGTAAAAAACAAAAAATCACCGAATTTAAGAAAATTTGTAAAACAAGGAGTTAGTATTTCGAAAGTTTTGTCAATATTAGATTGATTATGGAGAATTGTAATTCTGGATTAAGAACTCGGGAACTTCTTTTCCTCCACATTTTGGTATTTATTTAGAAGAGATAATCGTTGAGATTATGTATAAAGACCGTGACCACTCAAAGATTATCTTCGAAATTTTAGGTGAGAAGTATGTCATGAGGTAGGAGATGCAGTTTGCAGTTATTGCTTAGATTCCAAAACGTTGTTCGGAAAAGGTCGGAATTATACTTAATGTTCGATACACGTTGTACATTTATAGTCGAACTATCTCCCCAACGAATACACCCAGAATCGAACTACCAAATTTAATGATGATGTGTCCTTTGTTCGAATTCACCCTTCATATCCAACCTCAAAATAATGTCATAAACAATGTTTCTAGTTAAAATATAGAATAGTCTCGAAGTAATAATATTTATTGTTTAGGGAAAAAATGGATAATAATCAAATTAGGTGGAAAATGAAAACTTTTGAAAAGAGGCCGTTTTTCCCCCCGTCGCTCTCTTCAAATGTAAAGGAAAGAGAGTCAAAAATAAAAGTGAGATGTAGGCAAAGCCAAGCAAGGAAGTTTTTACCTTTTTAATAGCTATCGATGCATAAGGGAAGGGTCAGCTTCAATAATCCACTGCCCATCTGTCCCATTTATTCAAGTTTTATTATATGATATTAAGCTTTAAATTCTTAATCAACCAACCAACTCCTATCCTAATCAACCTTTTTTCAAATATATACTTCTAACCTATCAAACTATTCTTTTAAGTTGAACTATGTTTACGTCGATCTTCAATAACTCGATACGAACGAATTGTAAAGGTGCAAAGAGAACCTGCACAAAGAAAGAAGAGCTCTGATGCTTGAGTTAATAGGAGTCTGAGGTATTTGTTTTAAGTACATGCGTAAAGAGACAATCTCTGTATTTATATGGCGTTGATAAGTGAGACCCACTCACCCAACATTTA
The DNA here is from genome assembly GCF_001995035.1 of Momordica charantia. The sequence continues at coordinate 3,901,364 of NW_019104494.1, read as the reverse complement.
GAACGACTTCGAGATTCTCACCCTGAAATTTGTGATAGTGGTCGAGTGGTTGGAAACGATTTAACATAATACCTTGGTAGCCAGCATGATCTTTCTTAAGGTCGGAGTCCAAGTGAAGTTTCGTAGTTATGATTTGTCACTCTTTAGAAATGAGAAGTTATATCTCAAATATCATCAATCTCTCTTCTCTTGTCATGTGAATAGTATTTTATGCGGCGGAACAAACATAATCATCCAACTTCATTCTTTTCTCACACCTTATTAAAAGGGCTCACTACAAACTAACTTTATTTTAATTCATGCTTTCTAAATAAAGTCGCTTCTTTTAAAAAAAGAATCACTTTCATAACCATCTACACAAGTTTTTATCTTTGAACCAATTATAATATATCAATATTAGTGGTAAAAGAATGAAGAGTTATTTGGACCTATATCGGATATTTGGTATATTTGGAATTCAAATTATTGACACCGCCTAATAAGTTTTGCATTCCACTGCATTTGCAATTTGGAGGCATATAGTAGGGGTAATTAAGACAACCAACCCTCCCTACATTTTCATAAACCTTCATACAACTCTGCTTTAGTTTCACTTAAAAAACTTCATATAGAAGGAAATATTGTCTTTCACTGGCATACTTTCATGGTAAAACTTAAATCCAACAATTCTCTATCCGGAGGAAGGACCACCGAACTCCCTCTCAAATGATGATTCATTTGAAACATGTGTCATGTCATTTTTTGAGGCATGCTCTCAAAAATGAAATTTGACTTTACAAAGTCACCAACATGTGTATTTTCTACATACTTCTTAGACATCCAAAAAAGAAGTGACACATCATTGATGCACTCGGTAACTATTAATTTCTTGAAGTATTTCTTAACAAATACGTACATGATCTCCTTGATTGTGTCTTTCATTCCAATGTGACGTTGTCTCATCATTGTCCTTTTGTAGTACGTACCGAGATAACTCTCGCTTAAACATATATTATTTTTCTTCTTAACAAAAATGGAAGTGATTATATATTATTAGCATGCAACTTGTTTATCCTCGTGGTGCAAAATAGAGTCTTGAAAATGAGCAAAAGAAGCTTCATCTCTCAAGTACCGTCAAAGGGGTTCCATAGGGGTCCCCCTAACACATGGTTGTTTTAAATTAAGAAGTAATTTAGTTAGCTTTCGAAAAACAACTCCCTAAACCAAAAAGGCAAAAGAGAAAAAAAAAAAAAAAAAAAAAGTCTTAAAGCAGCCCCTACTCTCCCAACCACATTGAGCATTAAATTTTGGAGAACATTATGCCATCACTACAGCTGTGTTGAAGAGAGAAAAAGAAGATGGGAATGGGATTCAGAATTCAGAGTTTGATAATATATCAGAAGAGACAGCCGCCATGAGTATTTGAGTTTATGGCCATAACCAGACCATTTGGCATTGACATTATTGTATTTACATACGTATTCGTGTACACATGGTGTGAAAATGAAGGAAACGGGAGTGGTGCAGGTACTTGGTCAACATCCTTTCATTTCTTCCCAGCATTTATAAAGGACGGCCACCGAGGGGCTGGAGCTGGTCCAACACTATATATTATAATATTATACATTGTATTATATATATGCTCACAACTTTGTGTAATTTGTCCTAAGAGATCAAAGCAAAAGTGAGAGCTTTATTTTTCTGGGTCAATTTGGGAAAGCAAGTGGAAGATAACCCATATCCTCCTCCTCTCTCTTTCCTTTCCATTAGGAGTGTACATCGGTCCATCGGGTCAGTTTTCAACCCAAATCGACATGAAAGTAAGGGAATAAGCTCCACTAGTTTCAGCTTTGTGTCATTTTTAGGGATTATTAATAATCCATTTCCTGTAGTTTCTTTTGTCTTATCCATCTTTGAAATCTTCGCCTTTTTTTTCTCTCCCCGTCCAAGGGCTGCTATCTCTATAAATCCCACTGGGATTGCTGTGTTTTTCATGAGGGTGAATAGAGGAAGTGGTGGTGGGCATAGAATATTTAATTGCTAGATCGTATTCATATCATTATCAGAGATTCAACAAAAGGTCAGGTGGAAAATGGTTGCTCCATTATCTTCTTGGCCATGGGAGAACTTGGGTATTTTCAAGGTACTTAATTTTGGTTAATTTGGAGACTAATTTTGTGTAATGCATATTCAAAATATGAAATTGTGTCTCTAATTACTGATGTGCATGTTGTGTTGAATGAATGGATGTATATGCAGTATGTGCTGTATGGGCCATTGGTTGCAAATGGTTTGTACTCGTTGTATGAGGAGGGGAACATAGTAAACAATTGGTGCCTCCATATTGTTTTAATCTCTTTACTTAGAGTGGGAATTCATACCTGCTGGAGCTCTTACAGCACCATGCTTTTCCTCACAAGGAACCGCCAGATTCTTCAACAAGGGGTTGATTTCAAGCAGATTGATATGGAATTTGACTGGTATGATCAATTTCTGCTTCCTCTGATTAATCAATAAAAAAGATTGAATTTTTAAATTAAAGATTGAAGTTTTATGGTTTGGGTTGCTGCAGGGATAATTTCTTGTTACTTCAAGCTCTAATTTCTTCCATGGTGATCTACCTCTTCCCTTGGCTTGGAAATCTCCCCCTTTGGAACACAAAAGGGTTTATTGCTGTTCTGATTCTGCACGTGGGAGTTGCAGAGCCTTTGTTTTACGTGTTGCATAGATTCTTCCACACCGACTATTTTTTTACCCATTACCATTCTCTTCACCATTCTTCCCCAGTCCCACAGCCCTTCACAGGTGACCCAACAAATTAATTAAATTAATCTTTTTTTTTCCCCTTTTTTTTGGGGTTAAATCTGAAAACTCTGTTTGTAATTTTCCCATAATGTAGCTGGAAATGGGACAGTTCTGGAACAGCTTGCGTTGAGTTTGGTAATTGGAGCTCCAATTCTTGGGACGAGTCTTCTAGGGTATGGATCAACGGCCATGATCTTCTGCTACGTTTTGATATTTGACTTTCTCAGATGTTTGGGGCATTGCAATGTCGAGATTTTCCCACATCGGCTGTTTGAAGCAATCCCAATTTTTAGATATCTTCTCTACACTCCAACGTAAGTACTGATCTGAACTTGTGTTTTACTTTTTGATATGGAAAATGGAAAAAAATAGTCAAAAACTGTAGCTATCGGCAAGAAATAAGAAGCTCCTCTAGTTTTTTGACACATTTTGCATAAATTTCTTTCATCATAAATGAGTTAGGTTCCAAAACCAGTACAAATTAAAAAAAAAAAAGAAAAGTAATATTTTTTTTACGTGGTCAAAGCTAAAAAACGTAATTTTCAGGTACCATACCCTTCACCACACAGAGAAGGGGACCAATTTCTGCCTCTTCATGCCTCTATTCGATGCCATTGGAAATACACTTCACAAAAACTCGTGGGACTTACAAAAGGAGATAAGCTTAAACTCAGGTCCGTCTCCCACCTAAAGTCTTTCTCCTTTTGAACTCTATATTTGTGGTTAATAAATCGCGTCATCGAAATAATTAATTTCTTTTAATACAATATGTGGGATAGAAGATTGAACTCACAATCTTTTGATTAGAGATATATGACAAATGCTTGCTTTAGCCCGATCAAATTAAAGTAGGATTTTTGGCTTTTTTAATACGTTTTAATTTGTTGCTCAAAACTTGTACGCCAAAACCCAACTCGATTCAGCCCTCAATTAATGGGTGGTTACAACTTCTCATTAAGTGCTAAAGTTTGAAAGGATACGGCTCTCTCACGTTAATGCGTTGGAAAAAGGTTCATATTGCAGATTTTTGGAGGAGCATTTATGATGCTGCTACCACACAACTAGAAACTCGTCCCTTTAAGCTTTAACTTTGCATTCACAACTAAAAGTACACAACAATTGCTTGCCTAACTTTCATCGGTGGATAGGACATGTATTTCAGTGATCCGATAATTCATTTAGTAGAAAGGAAATTATAAAGTAGTATTTTGGATGGAATTATATGGAATGGGGTTTGTGATATGGGTGAGAATAAATGCAGGAAAAAGAGGGAAGGTGCCTGATTTCGTATTTCTAGCCCATGTGGTTGATGTTACTTCATCAATGCATGCGTCGTTCGTATCCAGATTCTTTGCTTCACGTCCCTTTGTTACAAAGTTGTCCTTGCTTCCACAGTGGCCCATTGCCTTTATAGTGATGCTTCTCATGTGGGGTCGCTCAAAAACCTTCCTTTATAGCTTCTACAATCTCAGAGGCTGGCTCCATCAGACATGGGTTGTCCCAAGATTTGGCTTTCAGGTTTTTAATTTGCCTTTCATTTTGAAAATGTTGATTAATCTGGTGGGTTATTACTTATTAATTACTATTATTATGTTTTTGGTTGTTGTTGTTGTTTTGGTGGTTAATTTGTGGCAGTATTTCTTGCCATTTGCAAGAGAAGGCATCAACAAGCACATAGAAGATGCAATTCTGAGAGCTGACAAGCTGGGGGTTAAGGTCATCAGCCTTGCTGCACTTAATAAGGTAGGGGCTGCTGTCTGCCTTTATTTCTTTTGCAAAAAGTTTTAATGTAACTCTGATCATCTCTGAATTGGGTTGGTGGAGGATATTAATATTCTCTTCCAAATGGGTTTAATCTTCTCTCAGAGGACATGAATCATGTGCTCTCATTTATATATATCATACAAATTTAAGCCTTAAAATATATATTATATGTTTTCCCCCAAGACCCACTTTCGTGTATATATTTATTGTGGATGGGGCTGAAAGTGAAACAAAAACAAATATAATTTATTTGGGTTTTGAAAAAAAATAAAAAATGTGTGGTTTATGGACAGAATGAAGCTCTGAATGGTGGAGGAACACTTTTCGTTGAGAAGCATCCAAATCTTAGGGTTAGAGTTGTGCATGGGAATACCCTAACAGCTGCCGTCATTCTCAATGAAATCCCAAAGGATGTTAAAGAAGTGTTTCTAACTGGCGCCACTTCCAAGCTTGGAAGAGCCATTGCTCTCTACCTTTGTCGAAGGAAAGTTCGAGTTCTCGTAAGTCTCTCTCTTTCCTTTTTCAAGTAAAAATTCAAACTTTCAGACTCATAAAGTAAATTATTAATTAGTAACATGAAAGCTCTCGAAATTTGATGTTTATAATGTTATCTTTAACAAATTTTTTATTTTTTTGTTTGGTCATTGTAGATGCTTACACTTTCCGCAGAAAGATTTGAGAAAATACAGAAAGAAGCTCCGGCGGATTGTCAAAACTACTTGGTTCAAGTTACCAAGTACCAAGCTGCCCGAAATTGCAAGGTAACTCCACGAAGGATTATTGAGCATTAAATTAAACAACTTTTTTTTTAAGATGGTTGCCTTGGAAATTAATCTTGATTTGAGCTAATTTATGAAAAAGTAACAAGGCAAAGAGCTGGCATGTGGTATTGTGATTGATGTTGATATGTTGTGAAACTAAAACAGACATGGATCGTGGGGAAGTGGATCACTCCGAGGGAGCAGAGTTGGGCCCCCAGTGGAACTCACTTCCATCAATTCGTTGTCCCACCCATCTTGGCCTTCAGACGAGACTGCACCTACGGCGACCTCGCCGCCATGCGATTGCCCGACGACGTCCAAGGGCTCGGAAACTGCGAGGTATGCCATTAACCTCCTACTTTGATATTATATTAAATCACTCTTCACAAATTTATATATTTCGAGATAAATTTGTTTGTTTGGACAGTATACTATGGACAGAGGAGTGGTGCATGCATGTCATGCGGGTGGAGTTGTGCACCACTTGGAAGGATGGACGCACCACGAAGTTGGGGCACTGGATGTGGATAGAATTGACCTTGTTTGGGAGGCCGCTCTAAAACATGGCCTAAAACCCGTCTCGGCCTTGAAATAAAATATTTATAAAAAAAAAAAAAAGAAAAGAAAAGATCATTCTCACCCTTTGAACGTTTTCGATGCAGTCAAAAAGCTAATTACATATATGATTTGGTATATGGTAACCGAAGCAATGAATTGAAGCTAGCATTTCGATATTGCAAAGCCCTTTTTTGTTCTTTGCAGATACTATATAAATTTATATATATATATATATATATATATATATAAATGTATGATGTTGTCAACAAAATGAATTGTATGGGTGACTTCCATCAGTTTAGTCGATTAATTTGTGAATCACAAATATTTAACTTTACGAAATTAGTTTGGCATGTGAATGAAATTCATGCTTCAACGCCGATTGGAGCCTCGTTTGTGTGTGTGTCCAAATGTTGTTGTTCAACTGATTTTTGGGCTGACTGGTGGGCTCAAATTTGGCAGCCCAATACGAGCAAATGAATCAAACCAATTTTAATAATTTCTTTGGAGTTTGTTCCTGAGTGCTACGTGTCGAACTGCAGCAATCAGGCCACACGTGTCCCAAACCGCCAAGCGTGGCTGGATTCCGTTTGGACTCTGTTTTGTCTGCTTAAAATGAAGAAACAGAAACAGAGCGATGGAAAAGAAAAGGCATGGCGAAGAGAATTGTGAATGGGGGTGCGACAGTAACAGTAAAGAAGACGATAATGAAGCGGAGGAAGAAGAAAACGATTCACAAAGTGGTGGATTATCTGATTTCGGATTCTTACTTATTCGCTCCCCTGATTTCTTCTAATCCACCCTTCAATTATTCTCGCTCAACTCCAAAAGGTTCTTCCACGTTTCTTCTCCCCAAATTCTTCCTATTTCCTCTTTAATTGTGCCGTTTCGTTCTTGTTAGGGATCGAATTTCGAGAACGCAGAAAAGATAATCGGAGTTTGGTGAAGAAGATTGAGGATTATTTGAAATCCGATTGCTACATGTACGCTCCTCTAATTTTCCCCCAAACCCGAGGAAGAGGTACTTGATTTCTAGTTTCTGATTTACATAATTCATACAACAGAGCGAATTGAATATATGGAGTGGAGTGCGAATTATATATGGTGTGTAAAAAAAATCAGGCTGCTTAAAGAAGGTAACTACGGAGATTATGAGCGAATCGGCTGCAAATATGAAGGAATCGAGGACAATTTGCACTCCGGATAATCAACTGGCAAAGGATTCGCCACGTTTTCAAATTTTCTCGCTGAGAAAACTATGTGGTCATTAGGAATGAGGTGAATTCGCTTAGTTAACTTAAGAGTGTATTAGAAAAATTTAATGTTTCCAAATCTAATGCTTTAAACTCTTTAAGCTTAGTTTTAATAACTTAATTTGGCTATAAAAGTGTTAATAGTTTATTTGTTAGAGTCTGATAGGGTACTACAAGTGCTGAGGATTGTTGATGTTTTTAACATGTTCAAAAATCACTTCGACATTTTTGCTGAAAAATACCCAGCCTACAATACTAAAATAGAAGTTTTTAAGAACTAAATTACAAAATTTAGTTAGAGACAAATTTTTTATATCATAGTTAACCTTTTTCTTTTCTTTTCTTTTCTTTTTTTTTCTATGTGAATAACATGATCGTCTCTAATTAGCGGGTCAAGGCATATGAAAGTTTGATATTTTTTTGGTTCAAGATGATTTGGGTTGAGAATTTGGACTTTGTGAGCTATGATTAGAGAGTGGTAAAAGTACCACGATTCAATTTTTCATAACCATTAAATAATGAAATCATGAAAATAAATTATAAGTCCTCTCGGGTTTTTTTTTCCTTATTGATTAAGGATGAGATACACTTTATTATTATTTTAATACATGTGCTTAACTTGCTGAGTTAGTTGACTAATATTTATATGTTTTTGGACATATAATTATTGACGCAATTTTAATTTTGAAGAAATTTTCAAGGAATAGGTGGAAAGTTGCATTGAACTTTCGATGAAAAATGAAAGGCCTTGGTATTTAATAATTAAATTTTCTCCATATAAACTTTCACATTTTTCTCTTCCAACAGCCCTGTTAATGTGTGCACGTGTCATTCAAATTTGGAACCTAGCTCCCTATCTCTCTCTCTAGAATCTGAGCCTAGTTATCCACGTTTGAAAATAGATTATAAGACATTTTACAATTATTATTATTATTAATTTTTTTTTGAAGGGCATCAATTTTGATTTCAACTTTTATTGTTTTTAAAAATCGTACAGGTTTATTTACCAACAATTCTTGTTGATTTTCTATGTTTATAATTTTTCACATATAGAAAAAATATATTTGTGTATATATTTTTGAAGATTGAATTCTATTTGGGAAAATTTCTTGTACCTACAGCACTCACTTTGTTACTGTTTCTAGAAATTACTGACAGAGAATTAAATTTGTCAAAGTACGAGTTTCACGTTCATCTAACATGTCAAAATAATTGGGCAAGGAAATAGGTAAGAATTTAAGGGCTTCTACCTTCCGACTACATTTAGGTAGATATTCAAATTTAAAATTATTAATATTTTGATTTAATTGATTAAGATATATCTTTAATGTCGAAAGTTCAAGAAATGTCCGAATTTTTATATCATATGATTTTAAACTTTATATCAATTTAAAATTAAAAAAATGTTCGGTTGGAAATGGTGGTATGTCCTTTGTATATGTAGCGAGCAATGGACATAGATTATTTTGTTAACTAACAATTAACAAGTTTTCTTTCATACCTGACTCATATTTTATATTACTAATAGTTAACAAGTTTTCTCTCGCTTTTACAATTACAAACTATACTTTAAAAAATAAAAACAAAAACATAGGGACCCCTCTCCTTTTATGGTTCTTATCTCATCCACCATTCATGCTCGTACCCTTTATTCATGCCCTCACTACCCACCAACCAAAATTTCTTATTCACTTCTATTTATAATGCGGTGGATAATGCCGCAATAATCATTTTGAATATAATGTTTTTAAAGTAAAATTATAAACAAATAAAATATTAGTTTCAATTTTTTGTATTTTCTAAAGCTTTTTTTTTTTTTTTGTGTTTTTGTTTTAGATAAGTTATCATGTATTCTACGATAATATAATGTACCTCCACGCCTTCATAAATGCATGTAGCCCACTCTTATTATTTTCTTTAAAAAAAAATCGTATTCTATTATATAGGCACTTATCCCAGCGCCTGGATTGCAGCATTTTGGAATGTACACAATTTTGGATCCTTCTTCAATTACTTCTATAAAGCCACTTCAATACTCGTACAAAGAAGGGAAAAGAAAAAGTAGATGCACACCCGTGAAATTAGTTTATTTGAATTCTGTCAAATTGAATGTTGAAGTCAAATGAATGATATAATGAGTACTGTTTTTCTATAATCCAAGCTCAAACAAAATTCTGTCGTGCTATCGAAGTCGGTTAGGTGGTAACTGGTCGAGCTATAAGGTGCGAGTTCAAGACTTTCGAAAATGAAACAAACGTTCCAATGTTTAAGTCAGTATCGGCGCGAGCTCAAGTACGTCGTTTTTGGACCAATGGAGCAGAATTACGGTACCTCAATGAAGCGGCAAAGTGTTCATTTTATAGGTAGGCAGTTTGGGAGAAGGGGGAGACAAGGCTTTTGGAACCGCTCTGACCGGCTGTTAGGGACTTTCAGACCTATGTCGATTGTCGGACATGAAGTTGGAGTCCTCAGGTTGGAGAGAACTTAGTTAGTTCTCCAATTGACTTTGTAGTCTTCAGCTCGACCTATCTTCAGCTCGACCTCAATAGTAGGTTGGTTTTCTCCATTGGATTTCAGGGACGAATCTGAAGATACCGAACTGACTTGATTGGTCCATGTGCCTTTTTGTATTTTCCCTCCAACAAACTTTATTCTAGGACGAACTAATTAATTGATAATCTGGAATTCATACCCTACTTTAGATTTCGGAAAATTTTAATCGGTAACAACTCACATTATCATGATATAACAACACGAGTATGAATATGCAAATACAACAATTTTTTTTTTTAAATCCGCACTCCTTTTCAAATTTCTATGTATACTTTTTTGCCTCTTATATATCGCATGATATAATTGATAGACTAATAGACATTTCATATAGTTAAAAGTGGGAGAGTGAAGATATACCCATTAAAGAAAAAAAAGGGGGCCAAATTCATCTAAAACAAATACTAACAAACACAAAATGACAAGAATATACTCGAAACTGGGACGTAAAAATGAAAAAAATATACAAACAAACAAAGTGATTGAATTAAATTTCGTTATGAATTACATCACCTATTGAATATATGGTTCAATTTGATGTAGATAAAACATCTAAATTTAATAAGTGATCCACTTAATCAAGTACGTACTTTTATACATGGTGAAAAGTTAATATACATCACAAAAAAAAAATAACATTAAACTATTAATGAGAGGTCAGAAGTTAAAATTTAGCTCTAATTAATGAATTATAGAAATTTTATTAATAATTTTAAAAGACTAGTTATGATTATTCTAGTTGAACTATTTTTCTCATTATCGATTTATTTTGAGATGACTCAACTCAATTTCAACAGTAGAGTTATAAAAGTCTCTAAAAGTTGGGCAAAGGCTTAACGCATGTTATGTATTTTCATTGCTCTCAAAGTTATTCAAACTTTGGTTTAATGGTTGGATTTTAATCTTAATTAATCACATGCACCACATTGTTGGATTTTATATAAATTATAGAAAAATATATTTTTAGTCCCAGTAAAATAAGTATTTATTTATAATAAATAATAAATCTTAATTAATCACACCACAATATTGGAGTAAGGATTAAAATTGTCTATTTGAAATGACCAAATAGATATCAACTAAAAACCTCAGGATCAAAAGTCTTCATTTTGAAACCTTATAAACCAAATAGAAACTTACTTATTTTTCCATAAATTATATCACAAACACCCTTTTCAAGTCAATTATTAAAATGTCATTCAATAACTGTTACGAAAATTTTGCCAAGAATCCTCTTGTCAACACAATTATATTCCAGAATTATTGAACTAAAACACGATAATAATAAATAGTGAGGGAAGGAAATAATACACACAAAAATTTAAAGTGATTCGACCAAATTGGTATGTGCAAGATGTGTCACCAGTTTCATTAGCATCTCAACATTTAATCGAGCTCTTACAATCAGAAAGAATCAAGCCCTCAACAGAAATTGAGAAAGAAAAAAACCCTCAGTAGCTCTCTGTTCCGTGGAGAAGAAGAATGAAAAGAATAATCCAGAAGCCCACCCCCACTTTCTCTTATATTTGAGAAAGAATTACATTTCATTCAAAATCCCCAAAAAACTCCTTTGTAACAAACTTTACTGACAAAGCAATACAAAGGGTACAGCTCGTGAAGAGCCTATGAAGGATGGTACAGCTTCGGCTCCAGCTCAATTAAAAACTTCAACTCAAGTCATGACTTGGGTCAATGGAATAACAATAACCATTTCGGTTTTTATTTTTTGTCTTAAAAAATTATGTGTATTTCGTTTTACAATTTCATAAGTAAATTTTTTTTATCTCTAGCAAACATATTTGAATTTTTAGTCCAATTTTAAAAATAATAATATAATAAAATTTTAAAATTTTTTTTTGAGAAAGGATGAGCTTCGAGAGAATAATGTAGAGTTCTTGGAGGGTGGAATCGTGTAGTACCAGATACGAGATAAATCTTCCAAAGAATAAAGCTTTTTTCGAATAAACCAATTCATTTGGGATACTAGAGATTCAGTATTTTTCCTATTCAAAGATCAGTCTTTTATCTCTATATTTTCACATCGAGAATTCTTTACCGATGATGAAACATCAAACACGTTGTTTACCTCCCCAACAAATCTTCCTAAAATTTTAACTAGATTTTTAAAATTTTATTGATAAATACTATTTTATTGTCCGAAGAAGACAAAGTAGGTATTTAAAAAAATAAAAAATCGAAGACAAAATAAGTTTTTGTGGGTGGCATTATACATGGTGATATAGACCAATGGGTTGTGTTTGGGTGTCAGAAATTCAGGCTTCGAGTACGAGTACTGACACCAACTCTATTAAAGTAGAGCCGCAAATCACGGGCTGCCATTACCTTCTACTTCTTTTTTCCTTTTCTAAATTTTATAATTATTTACTCTACTCAATTTAAATATTTCAATTATTTCTTAAAAAGTTGTCCCAGTGAGATGAACTTACATTTTAAGACACGTATGCATCTATAAATACATACATAATCACTAAATGGAATATAATTTTTTTTTTCGTTATTAATAAGGTCAATTATTTTGGATGAACATTAAATCAATTTTTAATATCCTGAAATGGTTTAATTTATATGATGTTTAAGTATTAATTAAAAAAATAATTAAGGCGGTGGAAAATGCATAGAGATTGGTGGAGTCTAGGGTAGCTGCTTGAAAAGGAAAATATTGCAAGTTGTTGTACTGTTATCATGCGGGTGCTGTTGGATCTATCTAAATTATATCAATAAGATTACTACATGCTATATAAAAATATATGCGAATGTCCATAGTTTGAGAATAAACTATACAGTATGGTTGTAACCATTGTTACTGTAGTTTTGTAGTTTTAAATCATTAAATTTATGATATAAATTAAAAATTAAAGCTATATTTTAAATATGCATTAAATAGTAATTGGTTATCAAAAAAAAAGATTTGTTTTTAGTACAAGATGTGGGGTGGAGGATTGTGATTGGAGATATATGTCAATTACTGTTGAATTATAGAGAAATTCTTAATTTACCTCTAAACCTCTTATAATATTAATTAAGTTCAAAACCAACTGTTTAATAATGATTACCAGGTATTATTTGATACCACTCATCGCTCTACAATCTTTTTAAATTGAATTATTCTTCCTATTTATACCTTTTTCATTTACTGTCCCATAAAGTGAAAATTATATACAATAGTTATTCACATATATAAATATTATAATTTGTTCAAATTTGAACAATGAAAACTATTTTACTCATCTTACATAGAACTTATTATCATGACATTAGATTATTTATATATTGCTCTATAGAAAATATCATGTATCTCTAAATTCTCAAGAGTCTACGCTAATGACAGCTCAAATAGTAGAGTTAGTTAATTTATAGTCTCTAATCTAGAAAACTAGAATTTAAATGTCTGTAGTGTACGCTTTATTTTTACTTTATTAAAAAACTAATGAAAAAAAAGTTACTTGAATAGCTACGTATTAATGAAAGTTCATTAATATTGAGAGGATTGTAGGGTTTGGTTTAGCCAGGAGTGAGGGGTAAGAATTGGGAAGCACGTGCACCTGTTTTTGGGATTATTTCCCATTTCCCTGCATGAAAATTCAACCAAATCACCTCTGTACGACCCATGACCCACTCGAGAATTGGATTTCCAGATAAATGCTAAAGAATAGAAATTAATTATGAAAAATAAAAAAAGAAAAGGGTTGGTTTCGAAAGAAAAATACTTGGCTCCTTTCTTGTGGATACCAAATTTTATCTTCACTGCCGTTGAAAATTTGACAAATTTTTTATTTTTTTTTAAAATATATTTGTTTTTGTATTTCTCTCTTTTAACGGTGGCGAATGTTTTTCATTTTATGTTACGTAGTTATTTGTTTCACATATTAAGAGAGAGAGACGCAGAACAAAGGCAATGCTATGCTTTTAAAACATCCATGTGGAGTCCATGTGGAGGATCACATTTCCCTCCTTCACCCTTTTTTTGCTCTTGGCCAAAGCAAATTAAAAGCCCTCCCCATGCCCTAGAATTTCTCTTCTCGTAGGACCCATTGCCCTATTTGCATGTTTTCCGGATCCTGCCAAACCCCTTTTTCTCTCCCTCTCCCTCTTATTTCTCTCTCTACAGTGTTACATTTTTTCATATGTTATCCAAATTATATATATATATATATATATATGATATACATATTTTGGAAGAGCATGGGTTGACTTGCTTTCCTTCACTCCTCTGCCTTAACCCTCAAAGATTATGCATTAATTATATAACCGAAAATTCAATCTTCACATACATGTGTTTGTTGAGTTGCCTTTTACTTACTTTTTAATTTAGAGGCTCAATTAAAGCTCATGTGGGGTTCTTGATCTCTCTTTAATTAATTTGTGATTGATTTGACTTTGAGAGGTGATTTTTACCGCAGTTAACCGCGGTAAAAGCTTTCTAGTCAAACATAAAAAAGAAAGAACTTTGTGGATAGAAGAAAAAGGTGGCCAAAATCTAAAGTGGTGAAATGAATGATGATGATATTTTCTTATCTATATATCAAAGTCTCTCATTAAGTTTCCATAGATATTTTTGAAGCGTGTCATAGCCCAAGTGCCAACTTCTTTTTCTCTCCATGATCATTTTGATTTGAATTGAACTTTAATTTCTTTAAAAAAACTATAGTAGAGAATCTTAATTTTTAAAAACAAAACCTCATCAGCTAAGTCTTAAATAAAGTGTATTGATTAATTGGGTAGCCAATTAGCATGATAATTTGAGCAAACATATATATATTACTTTTTGTTTATACTCACTCACTCACCTTTGATTTATGAGAAGGGTGAGTTGGATGGAATAATTAATACATAGAAAGTTCAATTTAGCTTTTGGAATTGCCAAAACAGAAGTAACCAAAATGAATGAGTGGAAAAGACCAGTTTTAGCAGCAAAAATATTGAACTTCTTTCCCCTTATTATTATTATTATTATTTATTGAATCCTGTTATTTTGCTCTTATGGTTGCGTGTGCGTTGCCTCCATATGTTGTGGAGAAAAATGGAAGTTTTATTATTATTATTATTATATATTTTCGTATATGCACTGATTTTGACAGTTTTGGTGACAACTTGTGTTGGTATTCTGTGATATCGTCATCCCAACTTCCAAACAGTGCCACAACAACCTTCACTTTGACGAAGCTTAATTCCGCCACTTAAGCTTCCTTGTTTCTACTTTGTAGCTAATTATCCCCACTTACAGCCCCTTTCGGTTCCTTTTTATCACTCTCTCTTTGCTTTTTTGCTCATTATATCATCACCTACACATTTAACTAAACTATATGCTTTACCTTTCTTTTTTATTATGGGTTTCTTAATTTTAGTTAGAGCTAAGAGATGATATATTGGTCTATAGTACAAGGGCGGATTTTCTTAAACATGATTAAACTACTATTAATAAATTCAAAAGTAACAATATAGGACCTCATACCCTAATATCATCTTAAACATGATTTCAATCATTAATCAACTCAAAAACTTAATAAATGAAATTTTGAATTAACTTAAAGGGCTTATGCACCCACTCGTTGTCGTATAAACCTTTTTTAAGTGGGGGTGTAAGCCCCGAAAATCTTTGGTACTTTGGTAGGGCGAGCTGCCCTTTTTGCGCTTGGATGCACTCATATCGCACATGCCAGTAGTGAGATGAAAACTACCACTATTTATTTAGTGGTTCCCGTGCCGCCACAATGTTAAGATGACTAACTAAAAGGGAAAAATGTTCGAGATATTAGAAAGTTGTCTCTGASTCCCTTGGTTGAGGATTGTGCCTCCCTACCTTTCGATCGATACACAGTTGAGTAGGTCAATCACGGATGCTAATTATTAACGTATTACCAAATGGATTTAGATGAGCTAAATTGAAAAAGAAGAGAATGTCCTTAATCCACTCATATGGTAGATAATATTGAAAAGAAAAAACGACTGGCATGAGTATTGTGAGTGAAGGAATTAAGAAGAGAGAAAAAAGTATTAATGAGAGAATTAAATGAGGCTTGGCTAATGGTGCCACCTCCCTTTAGTTAATCTCACACACTCTTGTTTTCCTTTGATTTGTTGTTGTTGTTAGTTTTTTTGTCACTTTTTAAAATTTGATATATACCCTTTAGGGTTTGGTGGTGGGACAATGACTCCATGTGCTCGCATGTGCTGTGTCTCTCTCTAAATGGCCCACCATTGCCCCTCCTTTAACCACATAAATTGGTTTCTTTTCTGCACATTCTTCTCCTTCTCATGCTACCTTCTCTCTCTCTAAAACTCTCTTGGATCTCTAAATCTTCTTCTTCTTTCTGCCCCCTTCTCAATTTCACACTACTTTTCATATCATTTTATCTCCTCCCTCGTTAAACCACTTAATTCTAAGGTATGTTCATTACTATTATTCCATGCACCCATTATGTTATACATAAATGTGCCCTTTTTAATTTCTGTGTTGTTTATTTTCAATATAGCAAAATGTGTAATCCGAGCACACTGAGGAGAGAATTCCTCAAGAAATGGATGATGGGTCTCCAAATATTAAGCAATAACGGTTGTGGCTCCATGACGGTCTCCGAGAGAAAAAAGGCCATCAAGTTATCGGCAGACATAGCGTTGGCCTCCTCTAGAGACTGCGCCACGCGGTGGAGCCGAGCGGTCATCGCCGGCGCGGTCGGGCGGAGCGTGTACTGCCAGAAGGCCAAGAACAAGCTGCAAAGTGGCTCGAAAAAGATCTTGAAAAGAAGCCGCCGTGTATGGCGGCGGAAAACATCATGCAGCCGGAAGCCAGCGGCGGCGGAGTCGGTTGCGAGGAGATTGGTGGAGAAAAGAACAAAAATTTTAAGAGGGCTGGTGCCGGGGGGTGAATTTATGGACGAGATTTCGCTGATTGAAGAAACCCTAGATTACATATCGGCTCTCCAAGCTCAGGTTGATGTAATGCGGTGCCTTGCAACTGCTTACAAGCCATCAATCCATGATCATGAATAAGGGAATTAAATATCTCCCCCCCCCCCTTTCTTTTTCTTTTTCTTTTTCTTTTCTGCCCAGCATTCGATCGTATATGATGAATGGGATGTGGAGAAAATCAAGGCCTTTTTGCACATATATAATTTAATTTAAGTTAATGTAGTCATAGTTTTCAAAACATTGCTGAGCTTATATATTGATCGATGTATATATAATATAAAACTAATTATATGAATTATTAATTATTTATCTCCATTTTTATTTGGGTGAAAATGGTAAGTGGGAAATTGGATAATTCATAATTCCGAATCAAGCATTAAAATTGGTTTAATTTGGAGTTTTGGAATAGTGTCAAGTGTGTGTACTGTGATTTATTAGTGCTGCCTCGTGACCGTTTTGTATTTCAATTCCTTGTTATATATATGTCGCATAATACAATACACAAATCTCTCTCAAAAGTTTCCTTCTACCACCACATGTTATGTTGAGTTTAAATTGAAATGGGTTTTTGTTTGGAAGCTCCTGGATTTCAAACAACATGAACATGTGGTATCCTTCTCTCTTGTGATTAAGCAGTAATAAATTTATACTCTACTTTTTTTCTTTCTAGCTTGAGTGAAGTTATATATAATGATTATATTACAACTGCGAATTTAAGGTAATATGGTGTGTACGGGGATGGGAATTCATTTCATTTATTTTTCTGGCTAAGACATTTTGCTCTACTTTTTTTTGGAGGGGAAGTTCAATTCCTCATCTACACATTTCTTTTTTGTATTAAAATAAATAAAAATCAATCAATCAAGTTTTTATTTCTTTTTTCATAAAGTTTAAAAGATGTAATACTTTTATTACTTAATGCAATTAGTTTGAGTAACCTATAAAGAGATCCACTAACTAAGTTTTTTTTTTTTAAGTTTTATAATAGATGTTCATATTAAACCATAAATCTTTGGAAGATGTACACAAGAAAAAAAGAAAATGGAAAAAGTTACCTATGAGTTTCGTAAATGATGTACAGATGTAAATAAATAAATATATATATATATATATATATATATTATTTTTTTTGGGATGATCATGAATACGAACATCTATATTGATATGTTAGCTTTTGAATAGAGTTCAGAAGTAAAGTAAGTTGGTATAATGTTAAGTAGGGCTGATATGGTTAAGGCAAACAAATTAAGGGAAGGAAATTAGATTCTTTAATTTCTATAGAGATCATGTAAAGAATCATATACCTCCAATAATATCCATGCGAAAAGCGTATTAAAAACTCTTTAGTTATAAGATTTTATTTGACACATAGAAGGACTTCATAACAAACAAAGTCGAAGGCAGTTATTTGATAGGGAATTTATGATAAGTTAGAAATTTATGCGGAAGAATTGTGACATTTTTCTACTTTCGTTTTGTTGAGGCGCTCCTTGCAACATTAATCGTCAAATAATTCTCGCGAGAAAGCGAGTTTTCTTGTAACATATCTGTTAGAGATAAAAGGCCTAATTTGAGGGATGCCAAACTTAATTAGCTTCTATATATTTAAGTTAAAACAAAATTAAATATGTGGTAAGACTTGGGGTGTGTATTAGTCCATTACATAGAATCGTGAAAGATTAGTCAAAGAATGTGACGGATTAGTTAACCTATCTTTTTAATTAAATAATGTAATATGAATATAGATGACTCTTGCTAAATAAATAGGTGTCCATAGAAAAATAATTATAAAGCAGCATGTTGATTTTAGAATGGGGATGGATAAATTAATTTAGATATCCAACAAAACAAGATTTAGGAGGAAGATATCGTGTGGTATTAATTGGATGTGATTAAATTAAAAAATGAAGGTGGCTAGATACGTTTGGGCACGCTGACAAAACAAATTAATTAGTCCATGAATGTCGCTAATTATACTCTTTTTTATTGTATAAGCCTTAGTGGGCCCACCTCTTGCCGCTCCAATTATATTTGTTCACTTTTAAATTTATTTCGCTCCGTTCGTTACTTTGCGTGCCAGCTGTCGTTTTCCTTTTCTATTTCTATATTTCCTGATTTAGGTAAATACAATACAGAAATTAATATTAAGTTTCAATATTATTTTCGTTCCCATATTTTTAAGTTTTTGTTAAGTTTATGTATTTTCAAGATTCAAAAGTAGTTTTAGTATCCGTGATTTAAGTAATAATTTAAATTTAATTTGAGTATAACTCAATGCATCTGTATGCAGGTAAAACAGGGTAAGTTTAAATTTCTGCTCTCACATGTTATACTTAAAAAACGATACTAATTTAGTACAACATGTGGGGGTGGGGTTCGAACTCGTGACCTTTTGGTCATACCTAACAATTTAAGCTATGCTCGGTTTGGCTTTCAAAATGCCTACTTTGATCTCTGACCTCTCAAATTTTATTTATATTTTAGTCTCTTCACTTTTATAATGTGACAATTGTGGCCTTATTTGCAAAGTTTTAACATAAATTTTATAATCATAAAAGTCTTTTAATACAAATTTATTGTTACATTTTTAAAAAAGTTATGGAGGCTGATATTGAACTAAAATTATGATTGGAAAAACTGAGATTAAAAATAAAATGAAGAGATCAAAACAATCCTTATAAAAATATATGAACCAAAATTGACATTTTGAAAATACAAGACTAAGATATTTACACAAAAACCGAAAGTATGGTCATTTTAAAAGTACATGGATATAGATTAAATGGTATCTAAATCTTAATATTATTTTCTAAGACTTTTCTTTTGTGATCCGAAACATTATTTTATATGTTTCATTTTCTTTTCAATTGCACGGATTTGAAAAATTAATAAAGTAGACGATAAAATTAAATTATAGAAGTAGGACGATATATATATTGTTCTATAGAAGTTAGGCTAGTAGCATAAAGCATGTGTCATTTTGGGGGAGAACTATAAATAATTTCAATTAAAATGAATACTTGTATGGTGGGGGGCGACCATGTTCACCATATAGTATGAACTTTTTGCATCTGGAAAACAATGTTTTTATTAATAAAAATAAAATTTAATTATCTGCTTACAAACCAACCATTTTAATAAATAAAAGTTAAAATCATTCGAACTCACAATCTCTTAATTTGAGATATATGTCAATTAACTCTAAAGTTTCGACCATTTTGACTTGTTATATTAATATAAAACAATGAGAATAKAAAAACTATATTTCTCATTTCCTATCATTATTTTCCTTTTTTTTATTTTTCATTTCCTATCGTTTTAATTTATAAATGAAAGCTAATTAAATTCCATAGGGTTGGGTCACAAGCAACTATTTTCATGTCCAAAAGGGACAAATGTCATGATGGACCCTTCATAATTTAATGGGTCATTTACAAAGCCCCATAGCCCATGATTCTCTATGAAATGGGCCTCTGTCTAACACATGTTCCAATTTTGGACTTTCCCTTTAATTTAGTTTATATTACATTATCCTTTAAAATAAATAAATAGCATGAAAGTTGACACAGAAGGTTCGATTATCTATCTTAACTTAAATATATTTATCAATAACAACTGTATGGGTTGCAAGTTGATATATTAAGGGATAAATTCACAATTGATCAGAGTGCAAAATATGTTATTTTAATCTAGAAGAATGAGAAACAATTTAAGGTTTGTGTCGAAGAAAAATCAAGAATTTAACTTAAAATAAGTGGAACTGGGAGCGAGAATTCGAACTACAACTGTCTAATCGAAGATATGTGCCCAGTAACTCGAACTGGTCATAAAATAAATTAATTATTACTTAGATCATCATAAATACATTATTGAGTCCATTTGAGTCATTGTTTTCAAATTTGTATGGTTGTTAAATATTATTGTTTAAAAAGATGCAGGATGAGTATTTCATTTTTATTATTGCTATCTTGTCTAATATAAAATACATCAAAATATCTGTAATAATCCTTCCTAATATTAGGCGGCCTATCTCTGTTTCGTGTGCCATCATGARCATAGTCAAGTGATCAAGATATTATTTACTTAGAAAGTTCAAATTTTATACCTTGTTGAACTAAAAATAATAATAATGATGGAACATATTTATTAATAATTTTATTTGTAAAAAAATATATAGATATGTATTTTTATAAAAATAATATTTAAAAAGTGTCATTATAATACTATATGTTAAAAAGTGCATTACTTACTAAATTGATTTTAATTTTGTAAAATTTATTTTTAATAATCATCAATTTATAAAATTCATAACTATAGTAATGATCATTAATTGAAGTGTATAGCAATTTTAATTATCATATTTAAACACCTTTTCAGTTTCTATTTCTGCATTATTTTACTCTTGCTTGGTTATATTTACAGCCAATATTGAAGATTCTGATTTAGAACTAAAAAGCGATATTCCATTCTCAAACGCATCATTTCAGACATCATATTATCCTTATAAAATTCATTAAATTAAACAACCTTACCATGATATCACTTCATAGAAAGCTGAAATAGAATAGAGCCAGAAGAGTGTGAAAATGTCTCTATTATTGTGAGCAAACTATACTATTTTAGTATTTTATATGATTTTACAGCACCACATATATTAGCTTAATAATTTAAAAAAAAAAACTGAAGAAAATTTGAGAAGGAAATAGTGAAAATATATGTTCACACGTGACAGTTTGTACGAGATGAGAGGAAAAGAAAAGAAAGGTGGGTGTTTCAACTTTCAAGTGAGAGAATATTAAGTAGTTAAAAAAGTTAAATAATTGCAAAAATAATAACCATGTCCAACCATTAAGCATATCAATTATTAACAGTTATAATTTATTGATTTATGTACTTGAATTACAAATATTGCTTTTTATTAATTAATTTTTCAGTACAAATTATAAAGCTTTTTAGTACAACAACATAATAAAGGTAGGAATTTAAAATCCGACCTAATATGCTCGAATTTTTGTTATAAATCTCTAATTTTATTTTATCAACTTTTAACTTACTAGTAACTTACTAGTAGATAATCTCTCAAATAGACCTGGTGATGAAGTTCTACTGGCGAGGGTATGGACAAGCGCATTCGCATTCCATATGGATAAACCCTATGATAGATTTTGTGTTGCAAGTGAGAGTTTGAACTTCTTTTTCTACCATACAACTATTAAGAAAACTTAATGAATTCGAGGGAATCTTTATCTAACCCAACTTTAACATACTAATTGACTCAATTGTCAATTAAAAATATATTTATCATAATGATGCATGGTCCTTATTCACAGCCTAATTAAATTAGTTAAAGTGACTTTAATTTTAACCTATGAGCTACATCTAGGCATGAGAGTTTGATCACATGAACAAAATGATGACAGACACCTTTAAGGCATTAACAGCAAAAAGCTGAATGAAAAATAGCCCTTAAAAGCATAATTAAAAAATAAATATCTCTCAAAAAGCTACCTTTAAACATGAGAAGCCTTTTCATAATTCCTTCCAATTTAGAAAGCTGAGAGTTCAAATCATACAAACTAAAAGTGCTTAAATGAGGATGTCATGTAATTATATTACTCTAATGAAAGCTTGTTCAATGATGCCATTTAATTTCCACCTTTTTGAAAAAGCAAAGAAAAATTTCCACACATCAATCATACATGTCTGCCTTTCCTTTTTATCAAGATATATATTGTCCCTAGAAGCATGCTTTGGTTATAATTATGCCTTTTTTTTCTTGGTTGACTGTTGGGGGTATAGAGAGTTGTTAAGTGGTGGCCCTTGGACAGCTCTTCCCGAGTATTTTTTCGATGCTTAGCTAGAGCTTATGGTTTACATTTAAAGAATCTAAAGAGAAAGGCCCCATTGTGTATATTATCTTTATATATGGTTTTATCCCACAAGCCTTTGCATATATGCTTCTTCAGTGGTTGGCATGTGTTTCTCTCTCTCTCTCTCCATCCCATGGAAATTAAATTAAATGAAATCTTATATATAATTCAAATCCAATAACAAAAAAGAAAAAAAGTAGGCCCTCAGCTTGTTCATTGACATTATAATAGTATATAATATGTCCAAACACACCCTTTCCAACTGTCAAATCTCCTCATCCATCCAACTCTTCCAATGCCTAGTAACTTTTTTTCAGACACAAGAAGCTATGGTCAGTGAATATGACTTTTCATTGTTAGATTTTTTCTAGTTTAATTTGCAGCCCTCTTTTTTACGTGGTATGATATTTGTTTACTATTTTAGATAGATGGGAGAGGTGCAGTTAAATAGAGTGTTTATAAATATTTGAAGCTGTTTTCCAAGAGGCCAAGATCACCTAGTAAACTTGCATATTTTGTTCTCAATGGAAGGGAAATGGAATTTGAGTAGTAGTCCTTCTGCAGCACATCCTGAGACAATGGACGTGCTTTCACAAGCATGGTGCAATTTTGCAGTTCAAACCATCCACCCTGAGCTGCAAGATCACAAGCCCCTCGTTCTCTTAGACAGCCACACCCCAGTCAAAGAGCTCGATCCTTTTCCGGTGAGTATACTTCTTGGATTATTTAACAAAATTTCCTTAACAATTAACCCATTTTCTTGTTTTTTAGTTCTGGTTTTAGAGGCTGATTTTGAGTGTATGCAGAGACTGGAGAAAACCGTAAAGATGGAAGCTGAAGATCATGTCAAGCCCATTCCACCATGGAAATCAAATGATATGAAGGTATAATTACCCATTAATCTTTGTCATCACTTCAAACTAATGCCTGTTAATTTTACTTAAAAATGTTGTTTTTTCTTGTAATTTCAATTTTGGTCTTGTTTATTTTAATATATTTACTTTTAGAATAGGTTCATTTTGATCCATGTATTTTTAAAAGGGGAACATTTTGATTCGGTAGTTCTATTTTTAATCTCATTTTTATATCATGATTTCAACACGACGTTAAACCTAACATAAATATTTATTGAAAGGTAACCTATAAAGACAATATTTTAACCTTATTTAATAATTGTGACATTTTTTTTCAGTCGTTTATATGGATGCAACAAGCAATGCATCCGGAGCTGAACTACAGTGGTTATTTCCGAAAGAAATGGGTAAGTTTGGTAATGGACGTACGACTCAGCTCAATTATCTATCTCAATTATAGTTTTGATCCCTGTGGTTCATGACTTTTTATTTTTGTTAATATAATGATTAAATTAAGCTTAAAAAACACATTTGGTCTCAATACTTTCGCTAGTGAACTTCAGTTGGTAACGTTTTAGTCCCTGTATTTTTCCTAAAGCAACAGTTTAAACAAAAAAAAAAATTCACGATAAGGACTAAATCGTTACCAATTTAAATTACAATGACTAAATTGTTACCTATTAAAATTTAAGGACTAAATTGTTACCAATTTGAAAATACGAGGACTAAATCGTTACCAACTAAAATTCAATGATTAAATTGTTAATTTGGTGAAAATACATGGACTAAAAATGTTTTTTAACCTTACTTCATGAAAAATATAGGTCCCAACTAATGGGAGAAGTATTAGTGTGAACGTTAACTAATAAATTATGATATGGACAAAAAAGTAACGATATTTTTAACGACCAAGATCTATAGTTAAATTACACTTTTAATCTTAATTCTTTTAACATTCTGTCTATAGGAAATTATTGAACATGATTGTCAAAGTAGGAATATCCCATAATAATGGTGGATATAGCTTGAAAAATTGCATGCTTCTTAATAATTTAACACATACATATATATTTTACTTTTTCTCTCATATGCATCCAATAGTGGAAAACTAGACATATTGGGGCGACAGTTTATAATATTTCTAAACTGTTAGATTTTAGAACAATTGTAATAGGTCCTAGCATAGTATTCTTATACATAGACAAAATGATATATCAAATGAGCTAGGAATAATTCAGAGGGAATAGGTTCAAACCGTACAAAACTGATCCGTACACTCACAGGTATTAAAAAATAAAAGATATACTATTTTTGTATAATTGATAAATTATTTATTAATATATTAAATATAGAACAAAGTGTCACATACTTTTAAAGAGACAATCAAATGTTGGAAATGGTGGATGTCACATCAAATAGTGGAAGAATTTAAAAAACGTCATATAAGTTGAAACTAACACATTATACGTTTAATACGTTATAAACTAGTATTATTTCACAAATAAAATTTGAAAATAAGCATTATTTTTAAAAGAAAACATCCTATAATCGGTGACATGGTGGTTCATTTTTTAAAAATGTTTTATAATGTGAGCTAGGAAGCTGTTGAAATTTGAATTGAGCGGTGGTTTGCAGTTTGATTGGAAGATTGTGCCATTCAAGAACTTCTCGATCAAGAAATGGATAAAGGAGATAAGACAGAAGCGAAAAGACGAAGAGAGGGTTCAGAGGGCAGAAATCCACGCGGCTATTTCGGTGGCTGGCGTGGCAGCTGCACTTGCCGCCATTGCAGCAGCCGACACCTCACCATCAAAAGATCATGACAACTCAGGTGCGTGCGGGAGGGACGCCGCCGTGGCTTCCGCCGCCGCCTTGGTCGCCGCACAGTGCGCCCAAGTGGCCCAAGCAATGGGCGCCAAAAGGGAACAGCTCACCACTGTCATTGCCTCAGCCATGGCCACTGCCACTGCCACCGACATTCTCACCCTCACCGCTGCTGCAGCAACATGTACATATAATATCTTGTCCTCTTGTTCTACATTTGGGTCCAACAGCCCATCAGTCCCAAATCCATTTCTTCTTATTGAAATGTTTTTTATAAGATAATATGCGTAAATTCAAACTCACGACTTCTTTTATTTGTTGACTAATTGAGATGTTTTGTTATCTCTTTTTGCAGCCTTAAAAGGTGCGGCCACGCTTAAAGCTAGATCTGAATATAAAAACAGGTCGACTGGAGTTTCATCCGTGCTACCTATAGAAGACAACCATGAGATTGATTTTAACCTTGAAAAATCAAAATCCACCCTTGCTAAAGGTCTCATTCTCAAACTTGAGTCACCAAATGGTAAGACACATCTTTCAAATTAGAGGGAAAAAACATTGTTCTAATCCTTATTTGTTTTTTTTAAATCATACACTAATTTCTTTCTTTCTTTTTTTTTTTAATTACTGAAATAGGAAAGTACAAGAAGAGATCAATCTCCATCATCCAAAATAGCGACACCAAGGTTTGATTCTAATCTTGTGAAATAATTTTATGTCTGCTTTGATAATCCTAGAGTAAAGACACTATTGTTTTAAAAAAATTATATTGAGTTTGCAGGTCATTCTTAAGGTTAGGAAGCTTAATATGTTGAAGACTAAACAAGAAAGTAAGTCATTTTCACTCCAAAAACTTCTTGTTATACTCCTCATAGTAAAATATGAATTTGAACTACGAAGTTGGATAATTAGTTCATATCTATGCAGGTGTCGTGTTAGATATGTATATTGAGTTATACAAAGATGAAAATGAAGAAGAAGATGACAATGACGACGAAGATATTCATACATGTTATCTGATTGTTTTGACGACAAATAAAGGCACATTTAAACTAGACATGGCTGATGATTATCATAAATACAAGATATGGGTAACTGCCATAAATCAAATGCTTTTGCTTTCTGCTCATTCTTTCACAAGATTATGAACTTTTTGTATCGGTGTTATGATATTGTTTCATGTACTACGCTATGTTTCCCTAATTCAATATTTGTGATCAAATTATATGGTGTAAATTAGTACATATTTTCATCTTATATTATATGAAAATTCTTCCCTTTTGTCACCTGTGTATATGAAATTAGCTCATTTGCCTTGGTATATAACCGTTTTTATTGTCCATATTTTGTCGATCACAAATAATTCCTTCATTTCTAACATACGCTACCAGTAATATGGACCTATTGAATTTAACTTAATCCATTAAAGTTTGTTTTTAATTAGCAATTACTTAATTCTAAAATCAATCAATGTATTATGTACTCATGATAATTTGAAATAAATATTATGATTACAAGAATTAATCAATGGATTATGCACTCATAATAACTTGAAATAAATATTATTACTGCAAGATATTTTCTTCACATTCAAAATACTATCAATTAACAATAACCTAAACATAGCTAATTAGTTCATATTATACAAAAAGCGGAATATTTCAATCTCATAGTGTTGATGCAGAAATTTGGCCTCCTGGAATTCCGTCATATTCGCATTAGCTTTGGTTTACTTCCCTATTTATAAGAGTCGAATCCTGATACATTTAAGAAATCTGATTATCTGAATCTGAAGAGAATTTGAAGATATCTTGAATATAGGATATCTGAATCAGGCCATCAACATATCTTCCATTTGAATTTCTTAAATAAAGGGAATTTGAATTGTGGTATGAAATAAAATAAAAAATTATAATAGACTACATAAAAATAAAATGAATATATTTAATACAAATTAGTAAAATTTTTATGTTAAAAATTAAATGATAGATAAAATATTTTATCAAATTAAATATTTTCACAATGAAGTTTAACATATTCATACATCTAAACTTATTATTGGCATATTCAAATACGACCTTCCAACTCAAACCATTTCTCAAAGAGAACCAAAGTTCAAATAGATATGACGATTACTACTTTGAGATTGAATTTTTGATTCTGAAAGAAAATTATATATCTGTAAGAAATTATGAGGAACTCGAATGCTGGAAAAATATTTCAAGAAATTGAAGGAATAATTCCAACTTTGTTTTCCTCAAATCCAATTTGTCTGGGCAAAATGTTCAGTTCATGAAGTGACGAATAAAAAGAAAAGAATCACTCCGGCGACATAGAGGACAGGACCGAAAGCTGGAAAAATAAACTAGTCATCAGCCGCCGCTGATTATCAGTTATCATCCCACGCGAACCATCTCCGGTTCAGATTTGCGTCTCAAAGTCTGAAAATTTCGGTTTCGAGAATGATTCAGAAGAGACCCAGGTCTTCAGCTGCAGAATCAAAATCAGACAGAATCGAAGACTCACCAGAATTTCTTGGTTCCGAGAAACCCAATTCTCAAAAGCATGGTCTTTTCTCTTTGCCGAACAAGGTGTTTGTGTTCTGCTTGGCATTTCGAATTGCAAATGCGCTTTTATTGCAGACTTATTTCAACCCAGATGAACACTGGCAAGCCCTAGAAGTTGCCCACGGCATCGCCTTTGGGTAACCTTTCTCTTGGTCCAATCGCTTCCCTGTCATTTTTCTCCTTGCCATTTTCATTGCTATTTCTCTCTGTTCTTACTCTTTCCACTTCTTTTTCCTGGTTTCATGGCTATAATTTATTGGTGAATTAGCTTTTGGAAGCTGTAGAACACTTCATGTAATTCAATTGTGGGTTTCCATTTCGCAGGTATGGCCATCTGACGTGGGAATGGAAGAGGGGAATTCGTAGCTACTTGCATCCTTTGTTGTTTGCTTTTCTTTACAAAGTTCTGGCTCTACTCGGCCTTGATACTCCATTGTTCATGGTAAAATGTTAAACTGCATACTTAAACTACTGAAACTTTTATATTGCCTCTGGCAAATTGAATTGTGAAATCCTTGACTATTATATTTGATCAGGTGGGCTTAGATTTTGAGAGATCGACTTTATTCAATTCCATAACACATCTCCAGAAATTAGTTTTACATTGTTGCAAGTGAAATGACATCGATCTTTTGATGGAGTTTCTTTGTTATTGGTCTTTCCCTTAATTTGATTTTATACTCTCTTCACTATGCTTCATAGATGAAAGCTCCGAGGCTGATGCAGTCCATATTCTCAGCTATTGGTGATTTTTACTTGTACAAACTCTCCAGTGTCCTCTTTGGGGATTACGTTGCAAAATGGGCAGTATCCTTCTGTTGGCGATTGGCATGTATATAATCTTCAGTTTCTCTCTTTCCATCTTGGAACTTTCATCCAATCATATCTTCTTAATGAAAAAAGGAAAGAAATGTGTTGTGGTTTTTAAACATGATATACTTAACTCTATTCCAGCTGTTTTCCCAACTCACAAACTGGTTTATGTTCTTCTGCTTCAATCGAACTCTATCAAACAGCTTAGAGACTGTTCTTACACTTGTCAGCTTGTATTATTGGCCTTGTATAAGAATTGCTCCCACCAAATTTTCCAAGGTTTCAAGGAAGTTGGCTTTGTTTATGGCAGCGTTATCATGTGCTGTTCGCCCAACAAGTGCGATTACTTGGCTCTATGTTGGTCTCCTCGAGCTGTGTACGGCACATGATCGACTAAGATTTATCTTCTTAGAGGCTGCTCCTATTGGGTATGTGTCCCATATCCTCCTATATGTTATAGCATGTTTTACTTATTGTTCTTGGTTTCTTGAATAGGTTTGGCTTTTTTCCCATCTTTATGATAGTTTTATTTGAACTTCATTTTTTTAATTAGTGATGTAAAAACCAATATGACAGAGATATTATTTAACAATAGGATTGAATTTCTTATTAATTATGAGATTGTGGTTTAGAGGATGCATTTTTTGCGAGATTGTAAGCATACAGATTATATGAAGAGTCGGTTCCTAATTTAATATGAATGGTGTATTGCGATTTTCTTTTATGGGCTGCCCCTTTGTTTATCTGTTTCCTCATTTGATAAAAAGATCATTAGTCCCCATTGTTTATCTGGATAGACCGTGTCTTATTTTGGGTCAAATAGTTAAAATTGCACCCCGTGGTATATTGAGGAGATTCTCGCACTTATTTTATTAACCTCTCTAAGATTTCATAGTGTTTCCATCTCTCTTATCCCTCTAACTTGTTATTTCAGGACGTTGGTGCTTGGGATTACATGTTTGTTGGATAGATTAATGTATGGCTTCTGGATCTTAGTACCTCTGAATTTTCTAAAGTTCAATGTTCTCTCCTCTGGTGGAGACTTTTATGGAACTCACAAGTGGCACTGGTACTTCACCCAGGGTTTTACTGCCATGCTCTTCAGTTTCGTTCCATTTTCCATTTCTGGCATCATCACCTCGAGAAATTGGAAACTTACAGGTCTTATCATCTGGGTTCTGGGACTTCACAGTCTACTAGGTCATAAAGAATTCAGGTATCTCTTTCAAGGGAAGCTTGTTTCGCTCAATGAAAATCCCGACCTAAATCGGTTTGGCATTAGTTTGAAGTAATGTGTTTGTTATTTACTATGTACAGGTTTGTTCTGCCCATTCTTCCAATAACATTGATGTTCTCTGGCTATTCATTAGCCGCCCTCAGATATCCCGCTTCTCCAAATGGTAGAAGGAAAAAAACGGGAGACGTCCACTCCAAACGCCCTATCAAAATGAAGTTGACCATAATATTTTTGCTAGCTACAAATATCCCAATGGGTTTATACATGAGTTTGGTTCATCAGGTATCTATATTGGCCAATCAGTAAAACAAATATACAAAGTTGGCTGCCATTTTGTTTCTTCTGTTTGATATCTAACCAGCAGACATGGTATGCAGAGAGGAACAGAGGATGTCATGAATCATCTGGCTCGGAAAGCTGTGAATGAGAAAGTCAAAAGCATCCTCTTTTTGATGCCCTGTCATTCAACGCCTTACTATTCCACTCTGCACCAAAATTTACCAATGCGGTTTCTGGACTGCACACCAAGGTGTGTAAACTCGACAAATTACAGTACTCTTTCCCTTGTACTTCTAGTTATTGTTGTTCATTTGTGATGCTGGCTATTTATCTTACAGCGAAGAGAAAGGAATCCCAGTCGAGTCAGACCGTTTCTTGACGAACCCGCTTGATTTTGCAACGGAATTTGCTAAAAATTGGTCTGTCCCAAGTCACATTGTACTGTTTGATTCAGAAGAGAGACTACTCAAGGACTTTCTGATGTCACATTATTTCAAGGAGGTTCGATGTGTTGTATTGTATTTGCTAATCATTAATCATCATGGTTCCTGTTGTCGGAAACTAAACTTTGTGTTGTGTGGAATACAGGATAGGAGATTCTTCCACGCTCACTTCAAGGTGGACCGCGATCTTCAATCTTCGGTGGTTTTGTATGTCTTGGCCAACAAAAAACTATAATCTTAGCGGTTAGCAATTTCCAATTTTTGGGGTAACAACAAGATTGCAAATTTTGTGAGAATATTAGTGGTTTCGAGCTGTACATTCCCATGCCTCAAGGCTCAACCTTTGTTATTATATTTATATACCATCTTAACGATCGAATTTGACTCGACTGGTGCCTTTGCATTCAAATCAGGAAGATAGCTTGCAAGAGGAAATTTGAAGAGAGATTGCTTCTCAACATAGAGAGAAGTCACTCCAACTTTTCTCGGGGATGAAACTATCGCCGATATTAACTGAAATATTAGCGATATATTGACAAAATCATGGATTTGACAACAATAATAGGATGAGAGTCGATGATATATCTTTAATATTGTTGAAATTGCGGATATTTCTCTATACGCAATTAATATTTTTTCAAATCTATTTTATTTTAGTACAATAAGTTAGTACGGTGGATTCAATTCACACCTTTTGATTAAAAATATATATTATTGTTGAATGACACTCTTCGAATCTACTTGCTACCAACCTATATTATTAGTTTTTCTCATTTTAAAACGTTTCACCATTAGTTTTTTTGAGTTAGGCTAAGAATTTATGGTTAAAAATTCATACATAAATTCTATTAAAAATCTGTCTCAACCTCTCCTTCATTACCTTTTTAATTGATTTATCGATAACATATTAATCATTCTGTCACCTAAAAAATACACCTTATTGTTAAAATGGTGATACGAACTGTTGTCATTTATTTATCTATGAATTAATCAAAATCTTGTTCATTTGTTTAATGTGTATGTGAAATGATGTATATACCTAAAATGATAGTTTGACTTAATCAAATTTCTGTGATATCCGTGATTTTTTCTACATTACCGATCGATATTTTCATCCCTGAGTTTTGCAGGGTGTATTTGAAAAAATTATGGAGATGGAGTACATATTCATATAATTTTACAATGAATGGATTCTTTAGTAAACGGGAAACAAAATGATCTGTGAACCGGAAAGAGAGAAAAAAATGCACAGTAAAATTAAGAGTGAAACTAAGTAGAGTGCAATATCAGAGAAGAAGTTCTGATAGAGCAGTCCACAGAAGAATCCTGCGCGGTCGATCTAGAAACCTGGCTTGCCAAGCGGGTTCATCACTTTCATAGACAAAGCCACTCTTCAAGTAGAGGTTCTTCGCAGGTTCGTTGTCGAAAGCTACATGAACGTATAGGTCACTGATGCCTAAAACATTAAAACGTTGCAGCACAAATTATCCACACAGTTGCTAACAGTAAGGTTCAATCCATAAACACTGACATCACATTCTAAAGTAAAAGCCATAACAATGGAGATGCGAATCATTCATCAAGATTACCACCATTCTTCCTTTTTGACATGAATTTAATCGGCTAAGCATAAGGGTCTCAAAATCATTACCCCAATCTTCTGCAATTGTCTTTGCCTTTGCAACAAGTGCATAACCCAACCCATTCCTGTGCAGTTCCTTGGCAACACATACATTACTCAGGTATGCCCTTGCGAAATCAGCACCAATTCCCTGTATGAAAAGTATTTTGGATACCCGTTATCATGAAATATATAATTCACTATTGTATTTGGAGATGAGGTATGAATTATAGAGCTGATGTAGGGAACATCTCCAATTTTCATTTACACAGACAGAATGGAAACCAGGATATAATCATATTGAAGGTAAACCTTACTTGTTAAAGCATTGCAGATCAGGCAGAACAGCAAGGATACAAATATTCATGTGTATGTTCTGTGTTGTTTTTTTTTTTTAATTTTTACCTCTCTTTTTAAAAGATAAGAAACAACTTTCAAATGAATGAAGGACTTCAAAAGAAAGGTGGAGAAAACCAAATCCACAGCTACGACAGTTTTTCTTTTTTTCTATTTAAAAAAAAAAAAAGAACACCCCTTCCCAGTGACCAAGTAGAACGGAAGATAGCCTGTAAGAGGCAACCTCAGAATTATGGATAATCCAGCGGACTCCAGGCAGTAGTTCTATTTAGAGAGGAGAAATCCAATCATATGTGTAAATAGCAGAGTTGGAATGCAAGTTGAACATAGCCTTTCCAGAATATTCTTCTCTCTTTAACTCTCTCGTTCTCTTTGATTTCCTCTGTACTACCAACAAAGTGTGAGGCCTTGAGTCTTGCCGAAAAGAACCTTGGTCGGTAATCTGTTTATTAGCAAAGTTGCTGTAGAGAAAGCATCATGACAACAAAGTAGAGTAGACTGATGATATTGCGCTAGAAGTGTGAGGCCAAGTTCAACCATATGGCATTTTGTTTGAAGGTGTGAGGGCAAGATCATCTACAAGACTACAAGTGATTCCAATTTCACAAAGAAAGAATGTCAAAGGGTGGAATTCTCCCCTAAATAAGATTGTAGAAGTTTGATCTTCTTGCCCAAGAGAAGTTTTGTATAATTGAATTAATAAAGACACGAGGTGTTTAAATTTGGTCTAAAGAAAGTACATATGGCGAGAGCATCCATCAAGAAAGGACATACAGTATTTATATCCATTCCAAGAATGAATGGGACCGTACCACATAGGTCTGATTAAATCAAATGTAAAGGCTTGGTACATTCTGCAATAGCGTCGGGGAAAGGAAAGGAAGTTTATGACTTTTGTCAAGTTGACAGACTGAGCAAAAGTTCAACATGTTACTGCTGGTGGAAGTACCAATACAACTCTGCATAGCAATTCTTGGAAAAGGAAGGTTGGCCTAATCCTTGGAGTTTCATCACATGAAGAATTCTCGAGACACTTGTCAAACAAAGCAGAAGGAGACGGATTACTTTGAGGGAATTGCAGGATGATGAATCTCAGCAGCATCTTAGACATCGTAAATGGTGTGTAACAGGTAGGAGAAGTAAAGAGGGATGAACTAGTATAAGAAATTCAGCGACCTTCCCCATCACTAACTTGCAGTTTGCTTGATGACCCATCACTAACTTGCAGTTTGCTTGATGACCCGGAGTACTCTGAGCCTATTGTTAAGCTTCCCAATTCACTAGCCACATATTGTATACAGCTGAATCAGGAAAGCAACAGCCATCATTAGGCGAATCAGCAGAGATATTAGATGCAATAACCTGAGGAGGGCTATTCACACCACCTAACTTGACTATTAGTTGGAACTCCATTTAAACAACTTATCAAAGTGGAAGTAACGTTTGCGTACATTATGTCAACACTTGCCGTAGATCTAGCATTGTAATTTAGAATCCCTTGACCAGAAATTTCCAACTTTTTTTACCATTTCATTCTCTCCTACTCTATTTGAGTTCTGGTTTCCTCCTTGACAGCACACGTTCCACTGTTTTTCTTTGGCTGACCTAGATAGGTCACGAATGGTTATCAGAAGGTTGAGATCCATCAGCGTTCAGAATTTGGCTGCATTCGGCTCTCATATGCAAGGAGGGTACTTGCCTTTCGGATGGTTAAAGACTTGGTTTTTGAGGTGATAAATGTCATGAATGAATTAGATCAGGTAAAAGACTAGTTAATACACGCTTTACAATGTTATCTTCCAACATGATGTGACCAAATGAGGCTAGCAAATCAGCATAACTCTTCATCTTATTAAAATATTTCTTCATGGAGTGATTCCCTTTATTTTGAATTTGAGGGAGCCTCTTGTATTGCATGGCCTTAGCTTTGCACCGCATTGCAAAGGTCCTTTTGAATGTTTCCCAAATCTCACCACTCGTGTTAAAATTAACAACCTCAGACAGCACACCCTCACTCGATGGAGAAAATAAGCAGGAGACAAGTAATGGATCCTGATATTTCCAGATCTAGAATTCTGGGTAGGCTGAAGTATTGCTCCTCTCTAGTCAGTAGTCACTATTATATTAAATAATACCATACTTTTCAATGATCTGAATCGTGGAAAACACATGGAGACTATCAAATTCAGGTCTCAAAAATCAATAGCTCATAAATTTTTGTTCTTGGTTAAGAAGCTGATAGTCGATATTTCAAGACCATATTTTCCAGGTTAAACAGAAATTGAGCCAAATGTCGACACTGATTTTAATAAATAATAATAAAACATGTTCATGATTTATTATCAGAAGGGTGAAACACATACTTAAGAAATTATAGAAATAAAGAAATCAATCATTTACCTCAGGTTTCATTCCTGTTATTTCGTCTGGAAGCCTCATACATTGATTAAGGTCAAGTGTCCCAACCACAATTCGGTCTTCCCCATTATCAGAAAACTAAAATAGAAAAGGATGATAAAATTATAAATCAGAACAAAGTAGAACAATGTATAACTAATATGGTCTAAGCCTAGAGAGGAGCCATATAAGGTTGCACAATCAGCTTCAACTCAAAATCAACACCAGCAAGAAAGGAAAAAGCCCGGCTAGTGCATTACAGTCAACGTTATAACTTTTTGGCATTTGAACCTGCATCTACATGATGATATAGCCAATAAATTCTGTTTGAATCTGTTTAATTCTTTTCTCATGTTCTGAATATGCTTTTTGGTAAGCCCACAACATTTTGTTCTTTTTTCATAACTTGGGTAGGCATAATATTGTCAAACGACATTGTTGCGGATGCATACACTATCTTAACATGCCTAGTGCCCCAGAGGCAATTCAACCTCATGTGAGGCGAGGCAGCCTCATTAACGCACGTGCCTTGCTTTTGCTTCCTGCAATATCAGCTTTCTATTTTTCATTTTAAACCAAGGAAGAAAAGACCTAATTTGTGTTTTTGGAAATGGTGTCTATTTCTTCAAACAACCTCTTCAATTTTTCATATATCCTTCACAACCCCATTTTTCATATATACGAACTTGTGAATTTATAGGTTTGTTAGAATTCAAACCAAATTATAATTTTATCTAATCTCTGATCTTTCAAATATCATAACAAACTAAACTAATCGAAACTTCAAGGTTTAAAATTCCTAAAATAATCTAGGAATGCAGTCCACAACATACCATTCATATTGAAACAATAAAGAAATAAACAGACCTTACATGTTGCACATAAATCATCAGCTAAGGTTGATATTTCGGCTAATGGAAGAGTAGCATTTATGCAAGATACTCTTTTGAAACCAACCCTTTTTCCAGCAGTACGTTCTTTAATTGCTTCATATTCATGCTCCGCCAAGTACTTCTTATGATCCTAATGGGACTTGACAAAAAAGAAACGGCATCAGTACAGCATAAAGAGAGCAAGAAATCATACATGCGAAGGCGACGGATTCAAAATGGAAGCTTACGTAGGACGGCCTAGGATTCCCTTCTACCACAAGAATCCACGAGTGTTCTCTCCATTAAATTCCATCAATCTATATACTCAACATAATTGGATCGACTACTGATGGAACTTAGAAGCATGCAAAAGTACACTCAAAGATGTTTTCAAGGTGAACGGCATTTGTAATTCGGGAATTAAGAAAGAGACGGTTAACTAAAAATTTGAGACCTCAGGATTCTTCCCTTCGTTCCCACATCACAGAACATCTAAATATGACAAATAATATGATTACTGAAGTTGTGGATAATGATAATGTAAAGTAAAATACCGAATTGAGAATTTGATTCAAACTTCCAAATTCCCCAAACACTTAGATAAACCTTAAACAAATACAAGCATAGGCAAATTTTTCATACATTCAAATCCTAAACCCATAACTCGCACGCAGCTTCCAAAAGATTTCGATAAATTCTAACACATTGAGATGACTCACCTCGATGCCATATGAATTGGGGCGGAACTTATTGAAGGTGCGAACACGGAGACAAGCAGCAGCCCAGAGCTCAGCCTCGGAGGTACCTTCTGAGACCCTCAACTTAGATTTGTCGACTGGGATCGTCTGTTGGTGGGTGCAAACATTTGAGACTCTGATCGACGGGCGACCAAGAAAACAAGAGGTTGCAGGAACAGAGAATTGGATTCTAAGGAAAGAGAAAGAGTTGGAAGATGAAAATGAGAGCCAAGAAATGGAGCAAGATGACGACGAAGAACAGGAAGAAGGACGATGTGAGAAATGAGGGCGCGAAGTGCAGAGAGAAGATGAGAGGACCGACATCTCTCTTTTGGCTGCGTTTTGAGATTATGCTGCCATCTTATCCTCTTCGTCTTCCTTAATGAGCATTTACCAGATAGATTGAATGTTGACTAGCAGACGAAACAGAGTAGAAATTTTTGTTTTATTTATTTGTTCATCTTCCATCCTCCGCCACCAAAATTTTGTCCTACTTTCTAAACCCGGCCGCTCAACAACTTCAATTCATTATAGCCAAATTAATATTTTAAATACAATTCTTTTCTTCATAAAATATCTATTAAATTAAATGCGATCCCGATGATGAAAATTAACAAAATTTTTAATGTAAGTGTAATAGTGTCATTAAACATCAAGCCATATTTCATAATGTTTTCATACCAATGATGAAATAGAAGATCTAAATAATTCTTTATGTACACGGCATCTCCCTGACACAATGGCCTGCCTGACGCATATATACTGCAAATGACAGTAAAAGTCCAACTATTTACATGAAAAGAAAGATTAGAAGAAACATAAACAGGACCCAAATACTCAGCATTTACATATCGATGAGCTTCTGCTGTCGGCGTGAGAAGTTGACTGCTAGAATCCTGGCCTTGAACATCTGGCCAAGTGGTTGCGCAAGTTCCAGTGGGCATAGCGTGGAACTAGAGAATGGCATATATCTGGGGTTTCCCGGCACAGATTGGAGTTGAATTTTATTGATGGAAATCTCTGGCAGCGAAAGGGAAGTCCTAGAGGAGAATCGTGGGTGCGACACAACTCGAGCGTTCGGAGCTGGGTTGTTAAGGAGGTAGATTTTAATGGTGAGTCGTGGGAACATTGACATGTTGATGAAAGTGACAAACTTGTCCTTACAATCTCTTTAACGACGGGTGACTTTTCGGGAAGCTTCACGAATGACACTATGCCATTCCGGCAGAGGGGACAAGAAACTGAACCTGGAGGGCCACGAGCAGTGGTGCTGCCGCAGTTTGTGGAACAAAGGTATAAGGCACATCTTGTGCAGAATTCATGATCACAACCTGCAGGGGATTGGACTTCTTACCATTTATCATCCTTCAACAACACCACATACCACCAAAATACTACTCTTTAATTCTGTCTCTAAGTATTTCAAAACTCATCTATATCAATTCTTTCCAATCAAATCTTTACCATTACTGCACTTCAAAATCAGAAATAACCCAAGTTTTAGTTGATAATATATACCTTCAGCAGCTACGGCACACTTCCTCTCCAAACAGACAACGCATGGATCCTGGCATCCGAGTGCTGATTTAGTACTCCATCCACAATCTCTGCAAACGGATCCAAACGGTATACAAAATTCATTTTCAACCACATTCATCATCTAAATCAATTGGACATCACATTTGCCAACTATATGCAGAAAGAAAACAGTTTCTGAGCTCGTTCTTTGATTTATTAACTTATTTGCATTTTAGTAGGACTGGTTCTAATAACTTGTCTTCAATATCTTGTCCTTGGTCAACAGTATGAGCCTAACCTTAAGGAGGCAGAGTGAAGAGCATGTGGATCAAATTACATGACGACAGATCATAGCAAGAATTGCTGAAACAAATATTTCACTGATGTGGTTACCAAAAGTTGACCACAGTGTCCTAAAAGTTGGTGGCTCCAGAATAAACAAAGGGCAAGTCGATTTTACATGAAAATAAATTGCTCTGGTTTAGTAGGAAAGAATTGATGACTGATGCTCTGAGCATATAGGAAACCATAGAAAAATAATATCATCTGGATACAATTATCTAGAATCACAAACAGACTATAGATGTTTCAGCAATTGCTTTTGCACAAAAAACAAAATGTTCTTCTTCTATGGAATTGGTCTAAACTCTTGGTCGCATGGAAATAATTAGMATAATGCATTAATCATTGTGTGAAGGATAAGCAGTAGAAGGAAATCAAATCCAAGTTACCTAGCAATTTGCACAATGCTCATCAGGGGCAGAGATAGGTAAGGAGAAAGAATCAGTTTTGGCTGGCCAACAGGCTCGGAGCTGAGAATGTCCTCAAGCCAGCTTTTATGCCACGAGTGAGCGACCATCAAAGGTGTCCAACTGTGCGGGAGAAAGAACAAGTCAAGTGAAGCGGATGTAAGTTGACAAAACAACTGATAAAGGAATTACTACAAGCGTTAGGGAATAATATTTTCCATGATAAAATAATTTTGTATGGTATGCTACAATTCCATACATGTGGAATAATTTCCATGAGAAAGTGATCAGTATGACCAAGGGATTACTATATCCATGCTTAATTTAGTCATAAAATGGGATCACTTTGGCTTATGAACATATACTTGCAGTGTTCTCGGAATGTTATTGATATGGAATAAATGACTCATTTATATCATTAGAATAAGAGAACCCAATTTTGTATAATTGAGGTATTCATGTAGTGTGTTCATAKAAAAAAAAAAGTGGAATGGAAATTTGAGATCCAAATCTTCCAACTCAGGCCAGCCAGACAATCACAGAAACCAGCATATGATTATTAACATGGCTTTAACCGCTTCACTTTATAATTTTAATTGGGGTCCTTAACAAATTCCACAACCACTACTGCATTCAATTTAAGAAACAGTTCCTTGTTGCCCCAAAGTAATTGAAAGAATCCAAACTCATTCCTTAAAAGTAATTTCTTATGACTAGTTCAGAAGCTGATCTTCAGCACAGTTCCATTAAAGTAAATTCCAAAATTAGTCTGGCAATAAATTAAGTGAACCAAACATAAAAGAGCTTCAAAATTGCAAAATACAAAGAATAAGCCAAGATTATTATGTATGCAGTAAGTACCCATTTGCATTTTCAATGGTCAGACTAGCACCCCTGGCGATCAAAAGCTATACGAATAGAAAATGGTAAGTAACAGCCTCAAAGAGGAAAAGTTAATACATTCATTTAAACCCATTAGAATTCTTATCCTTCAAATGAAGCACATACTTGACAACATTTTGCATTGCCACCGCATGCAGCATAATGAAGAGCTGTGCTCCCAGCACCTATGGACAAATTCCTTAGATCAACGCTATAGATTTGAAATCAAACTGTTCATTAACCCTTTCTTTATGGTTCTTATCAGTTCGCCCACAAAATCGAAGGATAAGGTAGCATATTTTTAATAGGGACAAAAAATACTAGTATTTCATTTTAACTGCCACTTTATTCAACATAATGCCACAAGCATGCTAATTATGGCCTTTATATGACAGTTAAAATAAATCCAAAGCCTAATGCTAAAACTTTAAAATCATGTTTTTGTTATTGACAAAAGAAAGAGTGACAAGATGTTAAATAGTGGGTTAGGAAGGAAAATAGAGGCTAACATGAAAAGGAAGGCCTCTAGTTGATTTATTTCAAGAGAAGGCAGAAATTCAAAGAGAGAAACCTATTAGATCAATTACTGTTCCATCGCCCACAGTCACCTCAGAAACAGATGCCCCTAAATCCAAAAGTAACTGCACGCTTCCAACTTGTCCATTAAGGGCTGCCATGTGTAGAGCGGTTATGCCTCCATCAGCTGGTTGGTTAATAACCTGAGACAAGGCCCTGAAACACAAAATTATGTAACCATCATAAGCATTTCAACCTGGAAAAAGTTACAGTAATGAATGAGGAACTGAACATACCTATGATCAAAACCAGAGGTTGATTCTTCATTGTCTGTTATTTTACTCATTATATTCCTAAAGTTAGCTATGCTCGGAATATAATCAGCAAGAAGAAGCCTGATGCACCTGGAATGACCATTTGAAGCAGCAAGATGGATTGCAGTCCCTCCATTCAAATAATCTGCTTTATGGATCTAAATGTACAACAAAGTGACTAATAAGTCTTAATCACACTATGAATGAGAGAACTAACATGAAGGACAAATTACTCACACTGGCTCTAAAAAGTACTAAAATCAGAACAACTTCCCAGTGACCATGTTGACAAGCTTGCATCAAAGCAGTCTGTTAACCGTAGCAAGGAACACAACGATGAAGTCTAAATAAATGATGGGTTTAATATTCAAATGGAGGAATTACAACGTAACGACTGCTAAATAGCACAGATTATCAGGCAATGGAGAAAACAGAGTGGTAAAAATACATGTGTGTCTGTGTGTGTAATCACACACCTGCAGGTTCCTGAAAGTAAAAAGGCAAAGAATTTGAAGAAATTGTAATACCTGACCCCTATAGTTCCTTAAATTAACGTCGACTCCTGACTGAAGCAAGAGATAGACTATCTGCAAACATGTAGAGGATAAGCACAATGATAATAGCTTTTGCAATTCTCTAATCTTAAATGAAGTGACCAGCTCCATAAATATTATCACTCAGCATTTGAAGAATGAAGTACCTCATGATGTCCGTGAGCTGCAGAGTAATGGAGGGGGGAATTGCGCACGCCAAAAGTAGAGTATCGTGCCAATCGGGGATTATATTCCAACAGAGCCTGTGCTTCTTGGAAATCTCCATCTCTTGCAGCTGACACTAAACGTTCCCCAGATGCCGAACATCCAAAGGAGTTTACCACAGCACTTAAAAGTTTCATGACATTCAAATGTTTCAATTTAAAACTGAGGAATCAATTCTAAGAAATTGACGACGTTGTGGCTCCAAAAAGCTCCTTAAAAACGGAACTGCACATCAGAGATGATGATGAACTTCAAGTGCATTTAAAAATAACACATAAAAGTATGGGTGGAAAAGCGACCTATCCAGCACCAAATTCCTAGTTTTAACCAAACAAATAACCACCAACAATGAAATCTCCCGAATTTCAAAACGTTTGGTTGCAACTGTTAGAATTCCACTAACCCAAGATTCACCAACCTAATACAATGATCTATGAGTAGGAAGAAAAGGGGATAGCTAACTTCAAACCAGCATAACCTGTTTCCGAGCTAATGAATATGAAATTAATCAAATTTCGTGAAATTCAGTGTCTAACACGAAGACGGAAAAAATGAGTTGCCCATGAAATAGAAGTTTCTCATCCCCTGTTAAAGCCAAGCCAATTCCAAATATCCAACAGCAGAGCCTACTTCTGGATTCTCCATCAATAACCAAAAATCTACAAAGACCGACGCTAATTCTCCTCCAACGAATGACATTTGATTCTCACTACCGAATTTTCCTAGAAAATACAAAAAGTGTAGATTGCAATTCGAAATATGCCTACGAGAAGTGTTTCTGACAAGAAACAAAGAGAGAACTTTCCTTGGAAAATCTGTGACTTCAGGGAAAAGATAGCCTGTAAAGGATGGAAAACCATAATGAATAATGATTACAAAAGAATGTGGCCATATAAACTCAAATTAGCTAAAAGTAATAACGAAGGAGAATGGAAATAAGAATTAAAAAGCACAAGTGGAAAATTGTTTGATTGAAGACAATGACCTTTACCAACAACCTCAAACGAAACCCTTACCCAGTCAACTCGATCGGTAGTTGATTTGTTCTTTTCCTCTCCAGGAGTTGTCCCCCCATTAATTAAAACATTCCTGAGTCCACCAAATAAATATTTCCGTGGAGTTCCAAATGATTGCTTCCCTCTCAATTCGCTGTATTTCACCATGGTTATTCGTACCTCGAAGAATTACTTGGAGTGGCGGAATGAAACATTCAGACTGTAATTTGTGCGCGAAATTCTCTTTACGCTCGGAAACGACAAGTGCAAAAGAGAACGTGAATGATTTTTGCATTTCTTCAAACTTTGACACTTTGGCAATCACAACCTCGGTTGTCGAATATCTTTTATGAGAATTTCAAAGTTTTTTTAGTGCAATATTGGATCGGCATTCGAAGTTTAAGTTCAGATTTGAAGAATTTTAATTGAAAACAATAATAGATATCTTTGATGACGGAGGGATTAAACTCGGGGAATATTTGTTTTTCTGAAGATTTTCTTTTTCTCCCATTTCTTTATCCCATTTTTTCCCATTAAACTGGAACAATTACAAAGTGCAAATAGTTTATTTATAACACTCCACTAATAAAGGAGTATCATTCTTTGGCGCAACCAAAAGAAAAAGGTTAATTGTGGGAGCAAAAATATTTTATATATTTAAAAAAATATCATCAGTTTTTTAAATTTTTAAATATAGCAAAATATTTGAATTTTTATTTTCGAATTTTTTATTATTCCAATTTTACCTTTATAATATCTAATATATGTCTAATGTATATCTATATCTGATATACATATGATGTAGATGTATATCATATATCAAATCTATATCTGATATACATGTTATGTAAATTTGTATATGATATACATCAAATCTATATCTAATGTACATCCGATGTAACTCTGACATACTTTCGATATACATTCGATGTACCCCTAATATATAGTATTAAATATACCATGATATATATTATCAAATATACCACTTATATACATCAAATGTACGTATTATACATATAATATATATATCTTATGTACTTATAATTTATGATATACTAAATATATTTCCAACAGATATATTAAATATATTTGCAACTGATATACTAAATATAAGTTATATCAAATGTTTAATTTTTAGTGGTATATCAGCTGTTTAAATTATAGTTTATCATTTCAATTCGTTGATTAATATATTAATATTATTAATAATATTGATTACTATATCACTACTATTTATTCAATATTAATATTAATTAGATACTAAATATAAGGGATATCAACTGTTTAAATTTATAAAGTACATCAAAATGTTAACTTGTCTTTTTGGACGTGCATGGTCCACATAAACCTTTTATATAATAA
Organism: Momordica charantia; assembly: GCF_001995035.1. Next base: position 3,857,799 of record NW_019104494.1, on the reverse strand, counting down.
CTTTATATTTCAAAAAATAAATAATAAAAAATTTTGCACCATTGTTTTCATCTGAAAAAGATATTGGATATAATAATATGATATCAACACACATATATAATAGTTCTATTAGTAGATATAATGGTTATATCGGAGGTATATAAGTGGTAAATTGGAATCATATTAAGTATATATCAGTGTTATATTAGTGGTAAATCATATAATCATATAATAAGTTATATCAGTAGATACCATAGTTATATCAATGGTATATCATTTGTATATCAACGGTAAATTAGAGACATATCAAATATATATCACATACATATGTATTGTATTAGCATGGTAAATCAATGGTTATCATACGCTATATTAGTGGTAAGACATGTTAGAAGTTGAGTAGATATCATGGTTATATCATAAGTAAATCAATTGTATATCATTATTATATCAGTGGTATATCAGAGATATATATCAGTAGTTAGATATATTATAGTATATATCAGATATATTAAAGGGTGAATTTGTAATTTTACAACTGGACCTCCGTTTTTTCTGAAAAAAAGTTGCTATATTTGAAAAAACTAAATTTGATTGCTATTTTACTTATTTTACTAAAATCTTTTGTCATATTTACAAGTGCCCCAAAAGAAAAAAAAGGTCAGTTTGAATCCCCATTACGTTGAACTCCTAAAATATATATTATTAATTTTAGGAAATTTTCATTTTTACCACTATAGTTTCCTATTAAATCAATTTGAGAAAAAAAAAACCCTCTAGAAGAGTAGTCAATATACATTTTAGCTTTCTATTTATTTATAAGAATATTTGTAATTTTTTTAAAAATAGTTACAAATCTGACTTTTTAAAAAATAGTTGCAAGTGTAATATTTTTAATAAAAGTTTAGATACATTTACTTCTGGATACAGGAGGACTCAAACCTGGATCTTTTATCACTGCGCCAACACCCAAAGGTGCATTTAGACGATAAGTAATTATTTACTAACAAATGCGTTGAGGTATATGATTAATAATGGATTTCAATTGTTACATTGGTCAATTTACATATAATTAATACCTAGTAATTGTCTGTCCATTATATTTTTATGATATTTAATCAGTAAATTAATTCCAAGTTTGTCCTTAAACTTTTAAAGTAGTATCCTTACAAGTCTCTAAACTTTTAATTTAGAATTTAGAGAAATCTATTGAATACCAACTCGACTAAACGATAATTAATATTTACTCCTTCACTTTTTTTTTTTTATTTTTGGATTTGAACTTACAACATCTTGATTGGTATATCTCAATTACTAGTGAACCGCTTTGGCTACTCATTCACTTAAACCATGTATAATGTTAAACCCAAATTACTTTTATGAATCAAATAATGAAAGATAGAAAAAATATAACATGAAAATAATTATTGGAACCCTAATTCTTTTTTAACAATGTTGAAACCTAATTACTGCAAAGTCTCACATTGGTTAGGGGAGGGAACCCAAAATTCTGAGCTTCATGTTACTCCTACCAAGCAAGTGACATGTCAGATACGGGGCATCTCAATTCGATTGAATGGGATATAGTTCCATGAACAATTCTTTCAACTTTTTAGTAAGTTTTAAACTTTTAAACAAGAGTATAGTAGTTTCATGAATAATCCTTTCAACTTTTTAGTCTATCAGAAGTTTTAAACTTTTAAACAAGAGTATAGTAGTTCCACGAACAATCCTTTCAACTTTTTAGTCTAATCATTCATATATAAGATAGAACAATTATCTTTATTTGTACGAGATATTTTGGGGTGAAATTAAAAGTAAAGTCGAGAGTTACATAATATCATAACCCACCTAGGCCCGGGTGAGCTTTAACCTTACTTGGTGGTGGTTCAAGAAAACTAGCTCACCTAGTGTGAGGTGAGCTCTTAACCCGATTTTGGCCAAAGACGTGAGAGATGAGCCTTACTTTTGAAGCCAAGATCATGAGCTCTTACTTTACTTTTGGGTAGTGCGATGTGTGTTCTACTTGGGATGGCAACGATGCGGGCAGAGATTCGTTGGAAATATTTTTTATATTACAGAATTAAAACAGAAAGCTGGAAGCACCTCCACGCTTTGAAACTAGAGGTCCAGAAACCACCAAAAGCACAGAGGGGGTGAGTCACAATCGCAATCAGCTAACACTAGCTATCTCTACGACGATACCGATAGAGGAGACGGCGTCGGCACCGGCGATATCGAATGGAAGAGAGGCATATCGAAATCGGGAGAAGATGGTGTGGTGTGGTGGGGGTGTGATTGTGGCTGCTGTAAGCGGAAAAAAGAACAGATCTCTACAAATAAGAGTTGGGAGAAAAAGGAGAGAGATGGATTTAGGCTTTGGATTGGAGTTAAAAAATTTTATATTTATAAAAGTTAATATATTATTATTATTATATAATTAAAATATGTTAAAATACTATTTTGTTCATGTACTTTTAGCCTCGATTCATTTTAGTCTCTAGACTTTGAAAATGTTCATTTTCATCCCTATATATTTAACTTTGATTATGTACTTTGAAAATGTTCATTTTGATCCTCGTACTCTTAAAAAGTAATCATTTTAGTCTTTTCGCAAGATTTTAACACAAATTTTACACATAACGGAAATAATTTAGTATAAAGTAATATTTGCATTGTAAGAAATATATTGATTACAATTTGGTGTTGAAATTTTGATAGAAAAAATGAGATTTAAAATAAAATAAAATAAAATGACCAAAATGATCACTATTTAAAAGGGACCAAAATAAACCAAAATAAAAAGTATAGGGATATGATGAACATTTTAAAACTATAAAGACTAAAATGAATCAGAGCTCAAAGTATATGGACCAAACTAATATTTTAACCAAATATATATTAAGAAACTAAGCGAGACTCCCATTTATAATCCCCAATTTGACTCCGTATCCAATCAAATCGAAGATTCTCCGACGTGATTAGGACGGGGACATGCAGGTATTTTTGTCATGATCTCTAGCTCTATCTTTTTTACCGAGGTGAGAGGTGTGCCCTACCTCTTTCATCAAGGTGAGCTATAACCTCTCTTGGCTCAAGTGGGAGATGAGCTCTACCTGTGGTTGAGGTGGCTCGAAGCATACCATTCGTCATTGCAAGTGGCCTCACACCCAATAGCCATATGGTATGAATTTATCCACCCATAACAATTGTTATTAGAAACCTTACAACAACATATTGAATTAAATGGTAGCTAAAAGGATCACAGACTTTATTTGTAAACATGAAAAAAAAAACATGGATTTTTTTTAAATAATGTTATTTTTAAAAATAATGATAAAAATAATGCAGGTTAGAAACTACTTTTAAAAAAGGGACAATTAATGCAGTTATTAGTCAAGTCTGACTGCGCCTTCGATTTGACGTGGATTCTATAAGTAGTTATGTGTTGGGGACGAAAATTGCATGCATTGGCTGCAACTTTCGTTCCATATATATTTTTCCTTCAACACTAATCATAAAATTCACATGTTGGCAAAGTGGTTGGGTGTCTGTTCTAGTGCGACATTCGTTAGCCTGCACAATCAGGGTTTATTAATATTCTGTTTGATAACTATTTTGTTTTTAGTTTTACGTTTTTTTTAAATTAGACTTGTAAACACTACTTTTAAGTTGCATCCATTTATTTATTTATTTTGCATATGCTTAAACCAAATGATTATCAAACTTGACATCATTTTTTTATTTAGTGTATTATTTGCTCTTGCAATCTAAAATTATGTATTATAAACTAGTTATTTAAGAATTACACACATAACAAATTTACCTTTACATGTAGGGAATAAAATTTGAACTCACACCCTTTCGGTTGAAAATAAATATTTAATTAACTGCGTCATTAGGGATAGAAATTCACCTTTTCGCATAAGCAGAGTATTAGTCCAAAAAGAAAATAGAGTAAATAAGTTTCATATAATGGTTAAAGATATATTACATTTTCTACCAATATTAATGACATTACTTTTTGATACAATATCAAAATTTCATAAATTTAACGACTTAATCTACTTCATAGAAGATAAAATAAAGTAAGAAATCTTCTGATTCAACGTTTGTGCATGTGAAACGCCTCAACATAATAAAGTCAACCTTACCATATTTGAGATTAGTGATATTAATTTTCTCCACGTCATTATATAGTAAAGAGATATGGGGAAAATGTATAATCGTGACAAAGGAGATTGACTTTTAAATTACCCCTGGCCAATGAGCTGTGGCGCACATGTTGATGATTAATTAAGAATAAAAGCAGTGCAAGGAAACGTGCCCAGGTTTGGGTATTTACGTGCATCCTAATTCCTAGGCTTAGGCTTACAAATTTCTCCATATGCTTATACCATGCTTCATCTTTTAATTCCAATTTGTGAATTTTCAAAGCGAGTTCAGTATTAATTGACATATATCTCCAATTGTAAGTTTGACCTCATCTCATATATTGTACCAAAAAAAATTTCAATTCACGAACGACTACAAATTTGTAGCTAACTATACATATATAAACAATTAATGATCTTTTTAAAGGTATGAAAATGTGTGCTACTTGTAAGTTATATATATATATATATATATATATATCTTTTTTTTTTAATCCGTGTGTCCGGGCCAGCTTACGCGCACCTCGACTAATCACGGGTCAACCGCCTGACCCTACTACATTTGGTTGACAAGGTAACTCGTAGGATATTAAATCCTAGGTAGGTAGCCACCATGGTTTGAACTTATTCCCTCTAAGACTATTTGTAAGTTATATGTAAATCTAATTATGTAACAACTTAATTTTATAATGTTGTTGTATTAAAAAAAATGGTATTTTTTCCATCCTCGTTGGTGAAACTTTATTTGATATTTTAAAATTAATGTTTATTTAAATTTTAGTAAATAATTTGAAAATAACTACTTGTTCAAATACCATATTAACTCAAGTTAATTATTCAAATACCATAATAACTTTTTTTTAACAGGAAATACCATAATAACTTTAAAATGGAAAATTTTGTTCAAATGTATGTTAAAGTGATGAATGATCAATATGAAGTATATTCTAAATAGCATATGCTTTGTAATATTAAATAATATATTATCTATTTTATAGATAGCTTATAGCGTTACGAATGATTTGAAATTATTGATATGAAGTATATTTTACTTATATGCTACGTTGTTTAAAAAATTGACAATAATGTTTAATAAAGTATATATTGAATGAAAATTATATCATCCTATATGATGATGTTTTATAATAACGATAACTTATTCACTTTTTGTATGTATTTTCGAACAATTCTGATGGTTCTTCTTCTAGTACAAAAGAATGGGAAATGTAATATTGTTAATGTTTTTATTTTAGGTATATATTGAATGACCATTCTCAACAAGTATACAATATTTAGAACTTAGAAGTAGGCAATTGAGACTGATATATATAATAAAGACGGATAGAAATATGACGAATTATACTGCCAAAAATCGAAATATAATAGTAGTTTTGGGAAAGCATCGAAGCTGAAAAAGCAACTATGATGCGGAGAGAAAAGATTGAAACAAAAATGGGAGGAAAATTTTAGTATTTTGCTATATGAAATCCCAAAATAACAACCCAATTTTTTCAAACATTGATTATTTGTTTAATGAATTATAAAAATATAACCATTTATTATAAAATGTAATATATTTGCATTAAGAATAAATTTTTAAAAATTAAATAAATGTAATAAAAGAGTATTAATTACAGATATTTTGCTGCAAATCTAAATAATGATAAGTTTGAACATTTGTAAAATTTAGATTATAAAATGACTTGGTAGACGAAAATAGGAACGGGAAAAATTCCGGTGGGAACAGCAAGCCCATTCTGAACAGTACTAACAGAAAGCCCTTTCTGATTGAGAAATCTTGGTATACCAAACAACATCTAATCTTCAAAAAGTTGCCCCCTTTTTTTTTGTTATGTTTTGTTTCTGGTATGTAGCATATTTTTATGCATTAATAAAATGGACAGATTTTAAATATTCATAATAATGCGAAACTCTTGAAGTTGAGTTTTCTTTGAATTGTAGGATTAAAATAAACTTTTAACAATATTTGAGAATGAAAATTATGTTTGATGATGAAATTTAACTTAGATATGCTTAGTTTTTTTTATTATTATTATTATTTTTTACAACTAAGGTGTGTTTGGGAGTGATTTTGGTACATTGTCAAAATCACTACCATCACTCTTAAAAATACCTAAAGCAACAATTCAGGGACATAAAGATCTTCATCTCCTCCTTCAAAACAACGACTTATCTATCTATAGTCTAATAATAACGATACTTACATTTTTTCTTTTGAAGTGCGAAGTTGAAACTCTTAACCCAATACTAAAAACTATATAATTGACGTTGCATTATGATTAGTATTAAATTTGTAAACTTCCCCATCCAAAAAAAAACATCATTTTCCCCAACCTAAGCCTGCCCTTTTGTCTTTGAATTTCACCAAATCCCTTTGAAATGCGAAGCAAAGTCAAGCTAGAAGGTGAGTTTCAAGTACCCTGTTGCGGTATCATCAAAAGTAGCAATACTCATTTGAACTAACCACACAAGAATTGGACGGTTGAGTTTGGGCACCACCACATGGTTTAATTGGGCTTTGACTCTCGCAGATATCACCTCTTCTGCCACACACAAAGTCAAAAGGAGCGTAGCGTAGCACCACAAAAGAAATACAACCAGACAAAAAGGTGGAGAGGCCCTTCCATTTGGGGCGTCTGTCTGTCTCTGTACAAAAAAAGTCAAGTGCCAAAATCCAAAACAAAAGTTAAACAAATAAAACAGAAAGTTGTCATTTTTCCACCACATCCCAATAAAATACCCTTCTTTTGAAGAAACYATTACGCACCCCCCAGTATCCTATGCTTCCAAGGAKATGGAATTGCTAGAATATTAGAAATATGGTATAGATTTGAGAGTTGTCCAGTTCAATATAAGTAATTTATTGATTAAATTATGTAATAGTAGAAGCTTTAAAGTAAAATTTAAAAGAGGACCACTGGTGAATAAATTATTAAAAAAAATGTCTTCCGATCTAATTGAATTCAAGTCGATAAAAGAAGTAAAATCTGTTACAGGGAAAGAAATCAAAATCTGAATTTTTTACTTGTAATTGAAATCATTGCAATAATTGCGCTTTGTTTTGTATCCCAGAACCAGGCTGCTAACTGACAGTCAAACCTTTTTAGCCACTGATCTGAGATCTAATTTTAATTTTTTCTCTCTCAATAACTTTTAGTTTTAGGCTTTCTTTAGGAGCATTATTATTTCTTTTTTGGCCTTCTGATCTCTCCATCTGTCCCCATTTATTTCGTTTTCTGTCCTCTCGAAAACAACCTACACCTTCAACTTCACCTCTCCCTCCCAAATCACAATCCGATTTGACTTGCAGGCTATGAGACCTCACGAGTTGAGCTGAGTCAAACCGAGTTGGGTTTTTCCTTTTCAGTTAAATGGATTCGCTGCTTCTGCAAGTAAATGGAAGAATCTTCCCTTCCCCACCGCAGCTACAGCCTTATTATGTTGCTTCGCAGCCTCCTCCTTTGGCCCAATCGAGTGGGTTCAACTTGGAAAACAAGGTCAGTCCGAGCCTACTTCTCATCATAATCATTTTAGCCATCGTCTTCTTCGTCTCTGGTTTGCTTCATCTCCTCGTTAGATTCCTCTGGACTCCCCCATTACAGAGAGACCCAGAAAGTTCAGACAGTGCCACGGCTTTTCAAGGCCAATTACAGCAACTCTTTCACCTCCATGATTCTGGGGTTGATCAGTCCTTTATTGACACCCTTCCCGTTTTCCATTACAAAGCCATTATTGGATCCAAAACCCCATTTGATTGCGCTGTCTGTCTCTGCGAGTTCGAGGCTGAGGATAAGCTCAGGCTGTTGCCAAAATGCAGCCACGCTTTTCACAYAGAGTGCATTGACACATGGCTTTTGTCTCACTCAACCTGCCCTCTATGTAGATCTAGTTTACTGCCCGATCACTTCGCCCCACACGCCAGTTGTGCGCCAATTGTTCTCGTTCTTGAATCTGGGAGTGAGAGTTCTAGAGATATTGTAGACGACAGAGAGGCCGCAATTGGTAGAACGAATCCGAACCCGATTTCAGGGTCGAATTCGCAGATGGGTCTTGATGAAGACCGCGAACTGGAGACGGGATCCGGCGAGATTGGGAAATTAGAGGATTCAAACGCAACCGTGGTGACTGTGAAGCTCGGGAAATACAAAAATGTCGAATCTGGTGAAGGCGGAAGTAGCGAGAACAAGAATGTGGATTCTCGTAGGTGTTTTTCGATGGGGTCTTTCGAATATGTAATGGACGAGAATTCTTCGGTGAAAGTAGCCATTATAAACACTCCGGCGAAAAAGCAGGGGAGCAGGAAGCCGGCTCTGCCGTTGACCCCTGGTTACAGGGCAGCCATGTCGGAGTGCGATTGCGAATCAAGAAGAGAGTTCAAACTCGGTGGGTTTGAACCTGGAGAGAATGGTAACACCAATAGCAACAAAATAGAGAAGAAGAGAATAGAGAGTTTCTCGATATCGAAGATTTGGCTGAGAGGGAAGAAGGCGAGAGAATCGTCGACAGATTGGTCAAGAAGGGCAGTTTCATTTCGATTTCCCATTCAGTCGAACGGTGGGGAGTTGGAGTGGGAAAATGAAGTGCGGAATGGAATTGAATTCGATGAAGAAAACCAGAGTCGTAACAGTGATCTGGACTCTCAATGTAACCAATCTTTCGCGAAGAGGACGTTACAATGGCTGGTGGGAAGACAAAACAAGGTCATTCACTTTCAATCGTCGCCTTCATCTTCTGTTTCAAATGTATAATTCTTCTCTGTCCATTTTTCTTTCTTGTTCAGTGCTCTGTGGAATATCCGTAAAAGAAAATAGAAACAAACGAACGATTAACATAGAAACCTCCACTCCAAGCAGGAAATTTTCCATCTCCATTTATTTTTTCTTTTTTTGTTTTTTTTTTTCCTTTTCGGTTTAATGGAATAGCGGTGTTAGATTTAGTTAYGGTAGCCAGTTGGGACTGGGAATTGGGTGCATAGATTGTATAATGAAAATGATGGGACAAGAAAAGAAAGGCAATAAATAGGAAATGGGATTCAAATTCAAATGGATTGGAAGAGAAATTGGGGAGTCTGGGGCTGTTTGCAATTTGCATTCAATGGATACAATTTTCATTAATTGGTTTTGGGGCTCTAAACCATTAATGCCTGAAATTAATACGGTCACGCCAGATGCGCCGAAACGGAACCCATTGTCGGTTACTAATAGGATTTTTGTTATTTTTAGATTCAAGTTTTGTTTTTTAAAATTACAACGTGTTAGKAATTCAAACTCACAACATATGGTTGGAGGTATATGCCAATAGCTMCGTTCGTTCGTTTTGATATTTTTAGGGTAAGTTAAAAAGTATCATTTTGGCCTTCAAATTATATATATATTATGTTTCTCTTATCACTGGGTGAAAATTTAACCAGTTTACTAAAAAATAAATATATATTAGTATAATAATTAAGAATGAAGGATTAAACCTTAAAATTTAAAAAAAATAAAATGTAATGTGTCTTTCTTTATTCTCTGGCTATACTTGAAGGAGTGAATTTTATTTAAATTCATCTCTATAATTTTAAAAGGTATGTTTTCAATTGGTCAAATTAAAAAAAAATTGTCCCTATCATTAGYAGTTATTACTTGCGATATTGAAGGCGTGACACAAATTTCAATTTATATGATAATAGTGCTAATATTTCTTACTTAACTGACTGTTAGTTTTATTAAAAAAAAAAAATGGACTATATTAGTTGACTATATTAAGATTCAAGACTAACTAAAAATTAAAGAAAATTGTTACCAAATCAAGTATAGTTCAATTGGTTAAGACATGTATCTCAGAACAGAACGTCATGGACTCGAACTCACGACCTTTCATTAGAAGTATATGCTAGTTTTGGCATTTAAGTGTAAAGCTTAACTGGTGTAAGAAATACATTCTTGAGGTTTGAAATTATTTAATAATGTGTAAGCTTGTGAGCGGAAAGAATCAGTTAAGTACTTGTTTAGTACTATAAATTTTCATTGTTACTTGCGGAAGAAATTTGTTTTAGTTGTGGCATTGTGGCACCTTACCCATCCATTCCTCGTGGAAATGTTTACTGCTTCACACTAATTCGCATTGCTGAGTTGAATAACAATAGACTCAATTAGCATTTCAGTGGATTGCGTATGGACAACAAGACCCATGCATGTTTTTTTATTTTTTGGAGAAAAAAAAAGTGATGTCATCTTTTAGTTTGAAATTTTAGCTCTTAAAGTATTAAGTAGTTTAAGGAGTTGCTGTTGAAAACGATTTAAGATTGATATTGAGGGGTTGAACTGCTCCCATTTCTAAATATCTTTAAATGTTTATATTGCATATAAAGAGATGGAAACTTTGAACTTATATATGACTATAATGGATGACATGTTTAACCTATGTACTTAGATTAGTAATATAAATATATTTCAAAGACATATGTGATGTGTCGTGTGTATTCAAGTAAAATGGTCATCCAATTTTTTTTTTCAACCTTTTTTATTAGCATATTTCATTATCAACCAATTTAAATATAACTCAATTAATTATTAGCATATTTCATTATCAACCAATTTAAATATAACTCAATTAATTAGCAAACATAAATAAGGTATATAAACTTTTTTTTAAAAAAAAAGACATATAAATAAATTCTCACTCTTATATTTATTATACTAAAAAACCTCAATTAATTAAGACATTAATAAATTCCCTCAAATATCTAGGGTTCAAATTATTTCCTATTATTTGAATGAGAATACTCTAAAAAAACATATTTTCATCCTTTTTCTTTTTTTAGCTTAACAATTGTGGGATAAATAAATAAATTCAAATATGTAAAAATTTAAAGGCCATTTATGAAACATGGTTTTCTAATTATGGTTATGGGTGGCAAAAGGGTCGAAATAAAGACCTCGCTAGGGATAGGTTGATCTGGGCCTCTTCAAAAATTAGTTGGGTCATGGGCTAGCCTAGCACAAACATCTATGGCCCAAAACTGGACCACCGAGCCCATCGTTTGAAGGATCGTGCTGAAGTTAATAGACTGGTCTTATAGACAGCCTCATACTTTGTTGGAAAAGGAGAAATACATCGTGTGAATAAATAATGAAACAATACTACTTGCTAATATAATACCTATATCTCTTAGCAAAAAAGAAAAAAAAATTGAGAATTACAAAGAATTTGTATTTATTTATATCGCATTGAGTTTAAGGTTTTACCATTTTTGTGACATTTATAAAAAAAAAGTAATGATATTTTTTATAAAAATTTATTTATTTTATATTATTTGGTATAATTTCTCAACTGATATCTTATCTATGCATGTGTATATATCTATTAGGTTTGTAATATTTCTTAATAGCAAAAACAAATTTCATTTTCTTGAAACTTACCTTTTTATTAATCAAAATAAAACACTAACCATTGAATCAAATAAAATAACCTCTTTAAGACAAATAAGTTTTTCATTAATATTTTAGTATAGTTAATCATATAGACAATATAATATTTTAATTTTTTTAGTTCAATAATATGTGAGGACCAATCATTTGTTTGGGTTGAATCTCACCAAATTTTTGATAGGAGTATGTTCAAGTTACCAATATTCTTATTCCAAATCATAGATTAATGGATGTTAAAATAATTTACAAACTAAAAAACAAACAACTTTGTGTAAGAGTCATAAACTATTTTGTGGGATTTTATTTAAAACATTCCTGTGGAATTTCTTATTGTATTTTAATTACTTGTAGAAGAACCGTCTTTCCTCATCTGCATAGTTCAATTATTTATCTGAAATATTAATAATTAGTTACACATTGGAAAAAATCAAATTGCAAAGAAATTTAATACCTAATTTATAGTCCAAATGTACCTATTTCATTGGGGGTAGGATAGCATTATTTATTACATCACGGCGGCTTGAATTTGATCAAATAATAAATAATAATACAACCAATAATTAGAACTGCAAGCAAGAAAACTGCGAATTATGCCAAATATAAAACAACAAGCGTGTGAAAAGGCAGACAATTGAAAGTTTAGAAATTAGAATACCATTTTTCATTGAATTTTATTCACATGCGTCCGACTCCTATTTTAAACGAGAGAAAAAAATAATCAAATTATTTCAAATTTACAAGAGCCTAACATGTTCCAAGTCATCCCAGCATTATTGTTATAAATATTTTTTTAATACAAACAAACTATTTTTAGAAACAGCTACTAGCAAAAAAAATTAAAAAAATTTACTATGACTATAAAACAAAAAGCTTACCAGTAAATGAGATTATGCTTTTCAACATAAAAATAAAATCATTATTAAAAAAAGCTTTCAAGGAGAGAAAAAGAAAAGAAAAAGAATCAGAGACTAATGGTCTGGACGTGGAGGGGACGTGTCCGGGGATCCGCATCATAGGAAAAAAGTGAAAAGAAACACAAAAAATTAAGGAGGAAAAAAAGAGAAATAATAATTGTTGGATCGGAAAATTGACCAAGTTTGTGAACCTCGACTTGGATATGAGTTGACCCGAAGCAAGTCAAATAGGGAACTTGCAAAACATAAGACACTTCGATGACCAAATAAGTAGATGATCGAGCTATATTCGAAAGCGAATATAGTATTCACATCCCTGGGAGTGTGAAGCTAGAGGTTCCTATTTATAGGTGAGGTTTTCGAGAGGACCTCCGACAAAGTTCTAACGGCTCTTTAAAGTTTCTGAAACAATGACGTGCTGTCCTAAGATATGTTGGAAAGCGGATCCTGACAGAGTATATTTAGGTCAGCTCGACCAATGAATTGGATAGTTGACAAGAAAAAGATAGTGTCGATTCAGCCTCATACTAGTTCGACTCGAGATCTACGGTACCCGAGATGATGAATCTTGACTAATTCGAGGCAACTCGTTAGGATTGTCGTATCATAACCTGTCACATATCAGGTGAGAATTCACCCCACAGTAATAATAATAAAAAAGAAAAGACACTAGAAGATATCCATTTGAATTTAAGTACCATTTCGGATAACATTTTATAACATACAAACAAATAAGTTCAACAACTACATTATTAACATTATTCAAAAAGAAATGATACTGCTAGATCTGAACACAACATTTTATATTCAAATATCTTCTAGCCAAACAAATTTAATTTAAGTGGATAGATTAGATTAAATTTAAAATTCTTAGTATACTTTTAATTTGCATATAAATCTAAAAATATTAGTTAAATTAAAAAGTTGTTCTTATTGGGCGCCAAATTAAAATATGAGGGGAAGACCGTGGAATATGAGATAATGATTTGACGATTTGCAGAATGTTTGTTTGGCGAGAACAGTACTGATTGAGGAGAACCCACATGACACGGAGGAAAAATAAAACTTTTTTCTATTAAAAAAATTCATTTTGATATTCCTTTAAATGTCTCTCTCGTGAATCCTTTGAAGAACTTTACCAAATTGTCGCTGTGCTTTAAAAGGAAAGTTGCCAATTTCGCACTCAAATTCGAGAGAATTCATTTTCATTTGGGTTAAATTTTATCGCCAACAAAATGATTACCATTATTTACTTGAGAAAAACAACTGTGCGATGGCACAGCGCCGTTTCCAAGACACCAACACAGTGCCGCAGGAAATGCGATCAAGAGTCGAGGGTGGAGCTCACAAGAGTCCAAAGTCAAAGTAATGGTGGGAACTGGAGGCGGTGCCCTTCTTCTCTACAGGATGGTCGTCTGAGTCACGTGGGGTTTCGGTATATTATTGAATGGTTCGCTTCCATTTTGGTTGGCTTGCTCAAAATTTTCATCTTCTTTTTCCTCTCCTCTCACCAAACAACTTTAATTCCTAGTAGAAACACTGATTACCTCACCCCCAACAGAACCCAGATCTTCTCTCTTCCTGCTGTCTCTCTGTATCTTCTTCTTTCTCTGTGCCTCTCCACCAACAACTGAGGAAGAGGAGGATTCTACTCAACACCATGTTGCTGCTATTTTGATGGGTCATTGAGGATTTTTACGTTTCAGCTTATTCTCCTGTTTCCGGGCATGGAGTTGAGGAAGGAGAAGCTTGTTAGGTGATCTTTTCTTATTTCCTTGTTCCTAAGAATGCAGCATATTGGTAAACGTTGTGATTGATGAGCTGATTCTGTTTGTCGATTGGAAACAATGTAAATCTTAAATTTTTGGGACCTACGTTGCTTTCTTGTTGAAAGTGTGGTGAGATCTTAAGTTTTCATTAGATAGAGGCACAAGAAGATTAGAACTCTACATAATCGTCTGACCTGCACCACCAATTCATTATTTACGTGCTTAGTTTGTTGGGTAGCAGTTGGAAACGTATAATACATTAACTTGCTTTTGTCAGGAAGAAACCAAAAGTTGTCATACGTATTAACGTTCTAGTTTTTTTGTCCTTATTCTTTACCGTTTTATTTATTTATATGAAGTCTCGTACCAGGAAAGGAGTAGGAGACACCGTATGAGTGTTTGTAGGAGCCAACAAACCGAGTTTCAGACTTAGAAAGGAGTCCTCAGACCTTGTTGTTCTGGCATACAAGTAAACACTAACACGAATTGGAGCATCTCCAAAATTGTAATATATTGGGCTTGGAACCATATGGCCACTGTGTACCTATGCAATTAGAGTCTACTGGTCTTTCAATTCGTGTTTTTTGAGACTTCAACGCCTTATCGCAACAGAAATTAGAATCTACTTCTTTTAAATGGAATGACTTTACAGTTTTTATTCGTATCATTGCTTATCTTAACATAAACATAGAGAGGTCTGGGGAGAGATTAATGCTTGCCCCAATTTAAAGAAATTATGTATATATAACTAGTGTATTTATAGACTATTGTCTAGGTAATATGCTTATCATTTTCATTCCTGAAATCAACAGGTTTTATTCTGATCACAAAAAGCATAAGAAATCTGCTATTGGAAATAACAATGAAGCAATGAAACTTGAGAAGTCATCATCCAAATACTATATTTCGTCATCAAAATTCCTAATACCTGATAACGGATTAGGGGGAAGCAAAAATAAATTTGCTGAAACTTTTAAAACTGAGAAGTCCAAGGTGTTCCCTGAGGACCATGAACCATGGAGCAGAAGAATACTTGACCCTGGTAGCAATATTGTCTTGAAATGGAACCGGGTGTTCATTTGCTCATGCTTATTGGCACTCTTTGTCGACCCACTGTATCTTTTCTTGCCTGCTTTGAATGGGAATGGGCCATCATCATGTGTAAGGACAGACTGGAAATTGCGAATAGTTGTGACCTGTTTCCGGACTATTGCAGATATTTTCTATCTTCTGCACATGATTATAAAGTTCAGGACAGCTTATGTTGCTCCTAGCTCTCGAGTTTTCGGGAGAGGTGAGCTTGTGATGGATCCAAAGATGATAGCAAAGAGGTATATTAGGTCGGACTTTTTCGTTGATCTAATTGCCACCCTGCCTCTCCCTCAGGTACCTCATTCAGATTTCATTTCCTCAAACTTTTACTTAATATTCAGTGTACTCCGTCTTTAATCTTCACATGGCATTTTCATTTCCTTCTGGGGGAAACTGTAGCGACAAAGAGAACTCTGTAAGACAGATATGGTACCCTTACTTTGGAAAAATAGTGCTCTAGCTGAGATCAGCAAACGTACCTCATTATCTTAGCAGTTAGCACCTCTTCAATGTTGTATGTCTAGGAATCAGATTATTTTCCATTGAACCCAGGGCATTGATAAGTAAGATTAACTATTAAAGTCCATCTGCTTGGTGTGATGCGAGAATTATCATTTTCTTAAACAAGTTATGATGTGAGAATTATCCATCAATGGTAACCTAATCTACCTGTTTCAGTGCAGTAATAAAATGCTAGCACATATTTCTCAACCTGCCTCTTAACAATGAGAGTTTCATTTGGTCTAATCTGGTCTATTGTAGGCTAGATAGCATGTTATTTGTTTGGAAGACTTAATAATTTTCTAGGCCTCAGAATTACATCAAATCATTAGCCTATTTGTCAAAGCTTATGGGAAATTAGGGGTTGTCCCTTTAGATTTGGGAACATGTGATTGCAGCACCCTTTTTTCAGGACATCTCTTTGTTGGTGGGGTTATAGCAGAGTGGATGGTAGGTGGAGAGGCTTAAAGTTCGCGAGAAAGTTAGCTGCTCTTAGCTCTGTTTCAAGAGAGTGGAACTCTGGAGTGTTAGGTGATACTCTATTCAAGAAGTAAGAGTAAGAATTGGCTGGGAGTGAGTTGGTCTTAATGGCATATTTGAGAGAAAAAGGGGTTAGTAAAAATGAGTTCAAGGTGATTATCCAATGAGTTAGTGACAATGACCACCATCCAAATTGGAGTAAATTAAAGAAAGGGTTTCAAATGTATACATATAGATCACGGGAATACGAGAATGGGTAGTGTAGATCCACATGAAAAACTGTGTTATTTCCTAGGGGTAGGCTACTAAGAATGGAACCATTATCTTTGGCGATACTCATCTCCATGACTTAGTTTGACCTTTGTAATTTAATTATTAGATTTTTGACAGACTTGTAACTGCCTCTTCCATGCAGATTGTCATCTGGTTCATCATACCAGCAACAAGAAGTCGTCTAACTGATCATAAGAACAATGCTCTAGCACTTATTGTTCTGCTTCAATATATTCCGAGATTGTATTTGATTTTCCCACTAAGTTCAGAAATCATCAAAGCAAATGGAGTTGTTACAAAAACGGCTTGGGCAGGAGCTGCTTATAATCTTCTACTCTATATGTTGGCTAGCCATGTAACTCTCTCATCTCTCTGTCTCTCTGTTTGTGCGGAAGATTTCAGTATCTAATGTTATTAAAAGAACATGGCATAATCTTTGTTATATTCCTATCGTTTAAGGGAATTCCCAATCGGTAATATAATCTTATTTTGCTTTTTTCAGGTTCTAGGTGCTGCATGGTACTTGCTGTCAGTTGACAGATATACGTCATGCTGGAAATCATTTTGTAGGAAGAAGGAATACAATCCACTAGAATGCAACCTAATTTTTTTTGATTGTGATACATTTAACCATAATGACCGCGATACATGGGCAAATAGTACACTTGTTTTTGACAAATGTGGCCCTGATGGAGTTTTCAAGTATGGCATTTTTGGGAATGCAATGTCAAAGAATGTTGTCTCTTCAAGCTTTATTGAAAAGTACTTCTATTGTTTGTGGTGGGGCTTGCAAAACCTGAGGTATGATTTTTCTTTTTCATTATATTTAACTTCTAGGTACAGTGTCCTTAAGTGTAGCACCTAGACAACTCTTTTTCGGTTACGGGAAAAAGGAGGTAGAACCAATACATATTTCCTTTAAAATTGTCTTCCAGTTTACGGTTTGCTCCAGGGTTGTTGATGAAGTGATCTAGATATAAAGTATAAACAGTGTTCTTTGTAATGCCATAGGGAGCCCATGTCACTGGATCCTTGTGGTAGGGAAAGCATTCTTTGGATCAAATGATGTTACCTTGTTCTTTACTCCTCCAACTTGCTTTTGAAGGCTCTAGAGCCCTTCTGAAAGACCTTCACTATATGGTTTTTCAGGTTTGGGTTGTCTTAAAACCCACACTTAACATGAAAAAGATCCCTGGTGACCACTGACCCGAGAGCAGACTGAAAGTTAGTTAAGTATCTATACATATGTAAACAAATGTATTTCTGTTCCCAAAAGAAATTATGAACCACTGTTGGAATTTGGAAAATAGCATTTGTTCGAGATGCAAGTGAGTTTGTCCTCTGCAGAATGAATTTGGCTTCATGAATTGATTTTGAACATTTTATGGATTTGAATTTTTTTTCCTGCTAATTGAAAGTTTTTGTTAACTTGAAATACATGAAAATCTATGGACTTGCTATTAAATTGTTTAGGCAACTGTATAGAACGATCATCATAGGTTGTGGAACATATTTTGACCACTGATTACATGGCTGGCAGACTAGTACAACTTGATGTATGATTTTGTTCTATTATAGATGGTTATTTGATTCTTCATTTTATTTTTTCTTGAAAGTACTAAATAACTTCTTGCTTATTTTGTCAGTTCATATGGACAGAATTTGGAGACAACCACTTTTATCGGTGAGACACTTTTTGCTGTGCTCATTGCCATCTTAGGCCTTGTATTATTTGCCCATCTGATTGGGAATATGCAGGTGAGAGACTGAGGGATAAATTTTCGTCTTTATTCATTGGTTTGATTAAAACTAAAAATTTGATAAATAAATTTTCTTGCTGATGTTTGCTCCACTTGTGTTGGATTGTAAGTTGATTGAAGATAGGAAAAAGGTTGATTTTATTGCCTTTACTTGGCATGTTATTACAGCTAGAATCCTCAATTGATTGTCTCATCTATGGAAGAACTTGGTCTTGCTTCCCCAACTTGTGCAAATATCTACCCAATCCTAGATAGTTTTTGTAGTGATTTTTGTTTGGATAAAATCTCACAGTTCTTAAGGAGTTTCCATTAAAATTCTTAGTAATGATCTTTATCCCCATTTCTTTTCATTTTATTGAATTTATTATCATGTGCTGATTGACCTTATCTTTTGATGCAGACGTATCTGCAATCCCTCACGGTAAGGCTTGAGGAATGGAGACTAAAGCGAAGAGACACAGAAGAGTGGATGAGACACCGCCAACTCCCTGAAGACTTGAAACGACGTGTTCGACGTTTTGTACAATATAAGTGGGTAGCAACTCGAGGAGTTGATGAAGAAGCCATCTTGCAGAGCTTGCCTGCTGATCTTCGACGTGATATTCAATGCCACCTATGTCTAGATCTTGTCCGACGAGTATGTTTCTCTTACATACTTTATCCTTTATATTTTGCACTCTCTATGGGAACCAAAGCCTGAGAAGTTCGAAATGGCTTCTTCCCAGTTCCCATTTCTCAGTTTCTTCTGCTGTGCCATAATTCAAGGCATATGGTTCTCATGTGCTTTATTTTTCATATTGGCATTCCGATTGTGATAATGCCTTATTATACTTGTTATTAAGTAGGCAAATAGACAACAATAAAACTCGGGAAGCACGTTTTTGCTGCCTATGAAGATACTTCCTCGTTTTGCAGGTCCCTTTCTTTGCACAGATGGATGATCAGCTGCTTGATGCAATATGTGAACGCCTCGTGTCCTCCTTGAGCACTGAAGGTACTTATATTGTCCGTGAGGGCGACCCTGTAACAGAGATGCTGTTCATTATCCGAGGCAGATTGGAGAGTTCTACTACAAATGGAGGTCGCTCTGGTTTCTTCAACTCCATAACATTGCGTCCTGGAGACTTTTGTGGGGAAGAACTACTTTCTTGGGCCTTGCTCCCAAAATCCACCACCAACTTGCCTTCTTCAACTAGAACAGTCAAAGCACTCAATGAAGTCGAAGCTTTTGCACTCCGTGCTGAAGATCTTAAATTTGTGGCCAACCAGTTCAGACGGCTTCACAGTAAAAAATTGCAGCACACATTCCGCTTTTACTCCCACCATTGGAGAACATGGGCAGCTTGCTTCATTCAGGCTGCTTGGCGTCGTCATAAGAAAAGGATGTTGGCAAAAGATCTCTTAATGAAGGAATCATTTACATTCTCTGATAATGTGGCTGAAGAAACTAGCCAAGGAGGAGGGGAACAATTCTCTATTGTTTCAAATCCTTCTCAGACAAAAATGTATCTGGATGTAACCTTACTGGCGTCAAGGTTTGCTGCAAACACAAGGAGGGGCGTTCAGAGAATGAAAGATGACTTGCCAAAGTTACAGAAGCCGGCCGAACCTGACTTTTCCATCGAGCCTGATAGATAACAATATCCAGTAGTGTCGGATAGCTATATTTCCCTCTGAGAAGGATGAAATCCATTTCAGATGAGCATCCTTCTTTATGTCATCTGGTATTTCAGACCTTACAGCGGCCTGCCCATTTCCTCCATGATGTATAGTTTATGGATCACCTGCTCTAATCCAATGCTTTTAAGAGTTGGTGATGCAATTTGTGTCGCAAACTGTGTATTAATGTTGCAACCAGTAACCTGGTCATTAAAATATGCTAAACTCTTAAAGACAGTATCTGAGTTCGTTGGATGGTTAAACGAGCTGCTGCAACGGTAGCTGCAGGCTACAGCCAGAAAGTGCTAACGGAGCCATGCAGGGATGGGACTGCTGCTGCGCTAGAAAGCTTTATATTTTTAACATACTTTACATACTTTTTGATCTTTTTTAGTTGGAATTTTCTGACTTATCAATCATCCTTAGTTATGGCAGGACTGCCTTAGATTGAAGATGTTGAAAAATTTATCCAATCAGTCACTCTCATGACTTCAAACTGGTCTCAGCAAATTTATCTACGAACAGTAATGGCAATTTAAAAGTTTGTTATTTGAATCAAATATCACATTCTCACCCGTTCTGATTTGAGTAATCAATGAAAGCAAAGTGAACCATGTTCCATTGAGTATGAAGCAGTGATACAAATTCAAGGGTGTGACATCAGTTTTGGTTCCATTACATTATCTTTTTCATGGAGTATACCTATCAATGTCATAAAACTCTATGTTCTTGTATTTCTGGGAGATTATCTCGGCTTGTACTTTTCTGGCGGTGTCCGTAGCACAACCAACAAGAATAAGAACAGAGGTTCCTGCAAATCCTCTAAATGCCGTTAGATGTGTGGTTTGTTCAATCACAGCAGGGCCAGCAGCAAGGATTGCTAAGAAGGCTGAACCAAGTACTGATATCCGACTTAGCACCTATAAATCAGTAAACAAGAAGACATGATACAATCCTCAATCGTTTGAATAACTCTATTGGGGCTAAATCAACAAGATTACTGATTCAGCAGTGAGGAAAGTGGAAACAATCGCATTTGGTGAGGCAAAATTACCGCTTTCAGAAATGAAGCTGTAGTTTTGCCCGGACGAACGAGTGGAATCGATGCACCCTGCCGTTTCAATTGTTCACTCACGTCGTCGGGATCCAACTGTAGGAATGTGTAGTAGTAGTTGAAGAAGGCTATCAAAAGGATGTTGGTAGGCAGATAGAAAGAACCTAAGAAAATCCCATGTGTTAGTTTCCGAATACCAGAAAGTCCTGCTACTAATGATGAGAAGCCTCGTGCGAGGTAATTGAAAAGACAAGCGACTGAACTTTTTTTCTCCTTTCAAAAATTGAAATTTCAAACAAAACACGAATGTAGCATATTGTAATTGCCGGAAGATAAGAATCTCATCATTCATTAGGTAACAAGCCCCCGAGTTTTTTACCTCCTGGATTTAAAGCAAGTGCAGCCTTCTTCAGCACAGATACACCTGTGAAGCGAGCTAGAGTACCCGGAAGGGCTAGAGTCGACGTAGAAAAAATGATTGGCATTACACCAGAACTATTTACCTGTGATTAATATAATCAGTAGAACAAAAATATGAAATATGTACAACCTTCTTTTGGCTAAATACCCAGAATATAAATGATTAACTTCGAAATGAGAGAACATGAATAAAGATTTGAAACTAAGATCTCCCAGTTTGATACCATATCAAAGAGCCGCAGAACTTTAAAGTATAAGTTTCTTTGAAGTCAAGTTAATTGTTGACTAATATTTTTTCAGTGA
Source organism: Momordica charantia (assembly GCF_001995035.1). The sequence continues at coordinate 3,836,008 of NW_019104494.1, read as the reverse complement.
ATAAAGAATCAGGAATACAAACCTTGAAGGGCAGATAAGCAGATTTCTGAAGCCCTCCACCTCTGCTGGTGTATCTTGAAGCATAGTTGATCGGGATTTTCCTTTCTGCTTCCTGAAAACCTTGGTTCGGATAAATTATAAACATATATAATAACACATCTTCTGTAATGAGGAAAGAAAGCGTATAACCATTAACCATTACTTACCTGAACATATACAATCCCAAGTACCAATAGGAAGAAGGAGAATATTATAGCAACCAATCCAACATAGTTACCATCCTGAAAAGCCTGTGCAGCTGTTCTTCCAAAGGATGCAGGTAAATAGGAAATGATACTGGTGAATATTAAAAGAGATGTGCCATTTCCCAGCTTTAGGTCTGTGATTCGTTCCCCTATGTACGTTGTTAAGACTGAGCCAAGTGTTAATAAAGTAACAGAAGAGAGCACCCACTCTGTACTGAAATCATTAACATAAGGCCGAAGGTAGAGAACTTGACCAATTGCCTGGGAAGGAAGCGAGAGCTGAATTAAAGAATCTTAAAATAAAAGCTATCAAACTTTAGAAGTATATTTAAAGGTAAAAGACATCCATCACCATGAAAACGTTTTGGCTGACAAAGAAACATTATGCCATATTGAGTTATCAAGTTCCTCACCTGTACAATTGCAAACCCAACTGAGGCATATCTAGTATATTGAAGAATTTTCTTTCGCCCTGCTTCGCCTTCTCTTTTCTGAAGGTCTTGCAACTTTGGATATATTTGTGCAAGAAGCTGGAAGACAATTTGTGCATTGATGAAGGGAACAATGCCAAGGGAGCATATCCCTAACCTACCAATGCCTCCTCCAGAAAATGAATCTAAAGTGCTCAATAAGCTGTTCTGATCCAAGTTCCCAACAAAAGCCTCTCGGTTCACTCCACCAAGAGGGACATAGATTCCAAGCCTAGATAGTGCTAAATAGCCCAAAAGCTTAAGAAATTTCCCTGGCAATGGACCTTTGAAGAAGTCCCCTATGTCAATGGAACTGTCCTCGATTGCAGCTGCAAGATCAAATTAGTTTTAGTAACACCGGTACCGAATCTATATCCAATACTTTATATGACACCGAAGGACAATGAACAAAACCTGCCAATCCACGTGCTGAGGGAGATTTATCTTTTTTTGTGCTTGAAGAACTTTCAAATGTTTGCCCAAGTAAGCCAAGAAAATTTCCCCACGTACTACTTAGTTCAGATGAAAGATCTGGACGGATGCCCAAGGGATCAAAAACTGAGCTCTCAGAACTGAGAAAGAGAAACTTCTATCATATCAATTATAGACCAATCATCATCATGGGAATTCTAGAACAGAGAGTCAATGAAGATTCCAGCCTCACACAAAAGATTATATGTTTTAATTCATCTCCCAGGTTGAATGGAACTTCAAACCAGTGTATAGGCTTACTGGATCCCAAATAGAAAATAAATCAATTGAAAAGTGTAAGCATTCTTTTCACAATTTTTGTCAGAAACGGATAAATCACAAAATAAATGTTTATATAATTTGAGAGATCATGGTCCCGAATCATATGGAGTTATATTATTTAATTTGTTTAAATCTATCAATATCCGGTTAGCATTATTATTATTATTTATTTATTTTTAATCCACTAAGTGGGGGTGGGGGATTCGAACTCATGATCTTGGTCAGAGATAAGGGTCAATTACGGGAGGTCAGAGATAGGTGTCAATTATTGCTGAACTGAGCTCATGTTGGCATATGATTAGCATTATTAATTAGCTCAAGTAATATATTCAGAAGCCTGGATAAAGAAACAAGAAATTTTGTTGGCTCATCCTGAATCCACAATGTGAAGAGACTAGTTAGCCATGATAAGTTCTAGAGCAACGTATGAAACCGTAGCTGCAGGAAGCATGTAGTATGCTGTAAAGATTCAACTTTCAACTTTCAAGTAGTTGAACGCTTCAACTAACACAAGGTTAAACATCAAAGTAATCGACTCTATAGGTAAGGGAAATAATTATATGAAGTTTCTGGTTGAAGTATACGACTCTACAGCTCTTAAAAGACCAACAGCCAGAAAAAGTTTATCAACCAGATGGTCACAGGTTAGCAACTTAAATATAAACTAGACGCAAAAATTGAAACTCAAACTCATGATCTCGACCTTCCTTGGCAGTTTGGATCTGATTTAGCATATGATTGTGGTCTTTGTCCATGACACCTACCATGAACAAATTAACATATTATGAACTGATTGACACATAAGCCTTCTAATCTACTTATGGCTCCATCTTCTTCTTTTTACTCTGTTAGACACTTGAAAATAATGAAAGATTTCGACCCACCTTTACAGCAAGTAGTCCAATTGAAAAAACTAGACTCGAAAATGGAGCAACCATAAAATGTAAGCGGCCCTTTGGGAGACTATTTTTAAAAACAGCTTTTGATTTTTAATTTTAAACCAAGATACCTTTTCTAAAACTAAGTAACATGATTACCAAATTTCAAAATAATCTGCCAAAGACTTTCTCATCTAATTTAGTTGTTCCAGGTTCCTAAGTGCCGAAAAGCAGACTCTTGTTCGAGAATCATTGGCTAAAGGCTCCCCAATTCCTCAGGAAAATCCATAGATCTCCTTCTCTAAAGGCTCCCCTGCTATGTGCGGAGAAGAATAGAAATTTTAGAGAGCACAAAGATATTACAATGTTGCAGCCAAATAACTGCACCATATGCCGGGGGTAACACAAAAAGTGGGGGAAAACAAAATAACCACCCACAAGTCCTACGTCAAGAAGAAAGACCCATATAGAGAAAATCCCAAAAAGCAAACCTGCAAGACTAGTTCAAGTAATTGAAGTGCAAGGAAGCAGAAAAATAACATAAATGCACGAGACGAGTCACACCTGTTGGAAATGAGGCCAAGGTTCCAGGATTTTCTGGGGCTGGGCTTTCTAGGAACAGAGAAGGAAGCTCGGCAGACTGAACCTCGAGGTCTTGGAAAACGCTTAGAATTGGTAAGAGATTGAGTGGAGAGGGTGAAGCAAAGGGGCGAAGAAGAAGCTGCAGCAGCTTCTCTGACTGTTATCAACATTATTTACTCCCACCTCAGTTCTGAAACGCTAACGTTATGTTGGCGCTCGGTGGATTGGATTAGGCGTGTGCACAGATTCGCCCTATCCATTTCTTTTTCTTCTTTTCTTTCCTTTTATTAATTTTCTTTCATTCCCTTTGCTCAAATTTTATTTGAAGTGAGCTTGGCCATTTCAAAATATGAAACTTTTTTCTAAGCTTAACCCATGCTATTTCAACGGGGTGAGGAGTAAATAATATGACATTAGTTTAATACCTTCAACTTTAATGCCATGTAAAAGTATTATTTAATTTTAATGGAATTATGGTACGTTCGTTCACAAAAATGTTTGTCCAAACAATAAAGCTTATCCTTTTCGTACTAAAAAAACGGCTGATCCTTTTGCAAGTGAGTGACCTGCAAAATAGAGGTAAGACACTATTTACCTGGATAATTTAGTGCATGGTAAATTTAATCTTGTTTAAAATACATTTTAGATACATTAAAAATTGAAGGGTCTTTAGGTACTATAGGGATTGAGGAGTAATATCCCAAAAAATTTCAACTTGTGGTGGCTTGTCTTGGTAGTTAGAGAGTATGAACAATAAATCTTATGACTCCGGTACCAAAGATAATAAGCCGAAAGAACTTTCGGCTTAGAGAGGAGAAAACACGTTAACTTTCTTCCATAAGATATCACAAAATAGATAAATAAACACCTCACCCGTATCCATAAGGATCCAACTCACAAGAAATTTAGAGATTTAAGCATAGCATAACCGATTGGAGAAACTAAAGGATCATGAGTTCAAATTTCTACTCCCACATGTATTAAAAAGACCCTAGAATCCTTAACTAAAAATTTGTTACATTTCTTTTTAAAAGAAGGAAGAGGGGAAAAGAATCTTGACAAATGGTCATAGGCAGAATCATGTTTTTCAAACCCATCATCACCGATATGCCTTTTTGTTATGTGTGAACATAAATCTACATTGATTATAAACATAGTGAGAAAAGAACTACATTCACATCGAAATAAATTTGGATGGAAATGTAGAGACACGGAAAAATTAATTGCACTAATAAATTCAAAGTATCTTTTTTGTTTTGTTCTGCTATTGTAGATATTGTGTTCATTATGGAACAAACAATCATTCAATTTATATCTCAAGTTATATAGGGCTTGGTATAAATATTTTTGTGACAGTTTAATTTGTGGCAAATTGCAGGGATTCAAGTGGCTGTGGCCACTCAATGGCCATTTTTGCAACCATTTTTGCTACCAATGCAACCGACATTGTGGGACTCGTCTCCAAAATGGAAGGAAAGCTCCAACTACGCATCCTGTAAAGTTCAAATCGGAGAGTAGATATTCTCATTCGGTCACAAATCCACTGGGCGGTAAAACTGCTGCACAACCTCACCACCACGTTCACTCATGTTTCCCTTTCCTCTTGCCCTTTGAAGCCACGGTAGAGTCAGAGACACCCCACGTTATATATATATTTAAGCAAAAGTCTACTAGAGAAAGTCTTGCGGCAAACATGACAAACAAGCTTACGCTCATCTTTGTCATAAAACATATTTGACCCTTATCATTACTCGTGCAAATAAACAACACTCATGAGATGAACACCAATGACAGAGGATAAAACAAAAAAGATTAAAATACCATCCTGCTCCTGCTGTGCTATTCATTATTACTTCTTTATTGGGGAAGTTTATGAATAAATATGGAGGTGAACGCAATTGAATTAAATAATGCCAAGGAGGAAAGAAAGTACAACACATTGTTTTGTTGTCGTGTTAAAGCTTCCATCAGTCAACAATATACCCTCCTCTGCTTTCTCTTTATCGACAGTACTCAAAAATCTATTTGTTTTTGGTCTATCTAGAAGTAGAAGCTGTTAATACGCCCCCCCTCCCCCAGCCTTGGGGCAAACTATATATGCATATATGTACAAGCTTGTCAAGTGGAAATGATGATCCATCGTGTACTCAATCCTATACTCATAAGCTGTCTACTGCTGTCACTACTTTGATGCTACTGGGCAGCCAGTCTCCCCGGTCTCGGCTGCATGATTCACGGTCTAGTTCGAGAGTAACGACTACGGACTTGTCTGGCACGCCACCTGCTGTCTTTGGGATGCAAGACTTGAGTTGGTTGAAGCTAGGAACTAGTGCTTTCTCTGCCCATGCCTCTAAACCAGTTTCGCCAAACCATACCCCAGCTAAAATCTTTTCAAGAGCCTGGTTTTGTAATTCGATTGAGAACCCCTCTCCAATAATGGTGGAGAATTTATCGTTGATTGATGTTTTAATGTCACGGATAATCTGATTGAAGTTGACAGGCTTGAAGATAATGGCATCGTCGACGATATCCCGAAGCTCGCCTAATGCTGGTGAAGTTGTGGTTGATTCCATCTTGCTTTGGCCATATTCATCTTCATGATCAATTGTGAGGTCGCTTGAATTATGTGATCCATCTGCAGTATCATCCTCTGCATCAGCAGCCTCATTCAAATCAAAAAACAGAATTGGATTTGTATCTTTCCTTGTTTTTATGGACCTTTCATCATTGCAAAGCCAATTCGCTCTGCGTTTTAATAGCTTTTCAGATAGGGATAACCTCAATTGCCAACTTTCACTAGCTAAATTTGCAAGCTCCTTTTCACCAAGAGAATTGTGATCCGACGAGTACTTTAGATCGTTGGGTAGCCAGACAGTTGTAAGTATGAAAACAACATTACCGAGGCTGATTTCTCGGCCATGGGAATCAGTGAGCCGACCACTTTCTATCGCCCGTTTTATACTCCTGCGAAACAGAACATCTGCTTCATCAATGTCCTCAAGAACAATCACTGAAAATGGATTCTTCCTAACAGCCTCTGAAATTTGATCTAACGGGGTTCTACCACGGAAATTATTGTCCAATCCTCTATCATTACGTTGTGTACCAAGACAAATTGTGACTAGGACGGACCCAGATACCAGCTCTGCAAGAGCTGATGCCATCTTCTTCTTGCCAACTTTGTCGGGTCCCGCAAATAATAGCCAAGTGTCTCCTTTTGATCCACCACCTTGACGTTTCCTGTTGCCCAATTTGCGTTGAGTTATGGTGTTAGCCACAGCAGATGCTGCATCTCGCTGCCACCATATCTTTTCCATAAGAACTTTAAGGATCTTCTTGTATGAATCAATATCTGTTATACCTAGAAGTTTGGTACTTTGAGTGTCCAGAAACTTCATCTCAGGTCCAGAAGATTTATAATCTTGGCCCAAAAATTCTTTGATGCTGTCTTTATGTGTTTGTTCAGGAATGCTGCCAATAACCTTTCCTTGCCCAAGAACCAAGTCTGTTCTTAATGAGCTGTTGTCAGATGGTTGGCTGGGTAGTGGATTCATGTTCAACTGAAGAGTTGTACCAAGGCTCTTATTCAGTTCTAACCTAGGCTGAAAAGGCTGGCACTTGGGCAAGTTTTGATTATGTAACCCCGTTGTTGAGATTCCCATTGCCATATTTCCTATAGAACCAAAAACTTTCGGACGGTGGTAATTAGGATGAAGGCGCAAGCATGTATTATTCCATTTCATTTGTAGCTCTTGAGTCTTCTGCTTTACCATCAAATCTCTGTTCTTACTCTGAAACAAAAACAAACATAATTTAACTAAGTTTGATCTCGCTCATAAATTCATCACATACAAGGAAAAAATATAAGGTAGCAGTTAAATTTGAGCCAAAATTTACCTGTCTTGCATCTACTGGTTCAACATCAGAAGCACGAGCTTTAGCCTTTTGCAGCCAGTGCGGCAATACTGGGTTCGTGCTATCTGTTTTGACTCCTGAAGAAGATTTCTCAGACTCCTCGTTCATGAGTTTTTGTAGCTCTTCTTCATACTTCTGCCTGCACTGTGAGCAGAAAGCTGTTCTCGAACTATAATTTAGAGTCTCAGATTCATGTCCTAGTTGGGTAATGGGAGGAGTCGGAAAGAACTTCATTGGGGACAATGATTCAATCGTACTTCCTAAAATCTCCTTTGTTCCAAGCCTAAATTAACAAGATCGAAGAAGCAACTCAATACCCAATCGAGAATAACGAAATAAATCAATCAAGAACATCTAAAATTGCTAAATACTTGAACGAAATCATATACAGCTTCCCTAAAATTAGTAAAATAATCACAGAAACATTTCTGGGAAAGAAGGGCTCATCTACCCTATGCCTAAATTTCCCAGCTAATACGTGATTTCTGCAGTGACCCAAAAGATCTTAAAGCTCAAGAAAATGAAGGCTGAAGAATTCATTAACATACTCTGAGCTAAGAATCCATAAGCTGGTTGAAATAAAAAGGATAAGAATCCGAAGGTTACCTTGGATATAACCCAGAACGAGGGGCTTTAGCAACGACGGGGACAACCTGTAAATCCCAATTACTTTCAATTGAGGGATGGTAGACTTGGCATCTCAAAAAAGTTTCACAAGTAGCGGTTCCGATCAACCATATCCGGCCGGCAGTTTCCTCTCTGAATCTCATTAATAGCTTTCCAATCTTCCGAACGGCAGCACGTGCTGCCTCCGAGACAACTGGCTGCAGCAACATGCCGGAACCTGGGGCTGCAAAAGCCGCCGGCTGCTCAATCAACCATTTCAGATTCCCCAAGTCAAGAATTATGCTTCCACAGTTCGAATTGGCAATTCGGGTTCCTAGCAAATCTTCCAATTCTTCAAGTTTTGTGGGTATTTGTGCTCCATCTGATGCAATCTCCTTCTCCAAATGGATAATCTCAGCTTTCTCGAGCGGCCCATCATCAGTCAGTTCTTTCTTGTTAATTCGCCTAAAAAATTCTTCTAGCATTGCATCTGTTTCCGAATCCCCAACCACAATTGGATTTCTCTTCGTCGTCCTGAGCAAAACATCCACGATTCGTTTGACTTCCTCCCCTCTCGGCTGTCCCAATTGGGGAACGCTTCCCTGATGCAACCGTGTATTCAGATACAGATTCCGATTAGGCGTCGGCCCACCCAATCCAATAGGGGATGAATTCACCACTGGTATTGATGCCGAAGAACTCAAAGACCGTTCAATTGTAGCCTTAACGGCAGGGCTAGAAAAGCTCGCCTCCCGCATAATTCGGCTGACGCTTGGATCATCGAGAATCGATATAACTAGCTGTTCAAACTCAACCTTCACCGCTAACATAGGCTGCTGCTGCAATTCGGAAGAGCCGCGCCGTTGGTGGGCTTGTGCGCGTTTAAGGGCTGCCAACAGCGCATTGGAGATGGGTGGTTCTGAGCCGGCGGCGACGTTCTGCGCCGTGGGTAGGCGGTCGAGAGCGACGCTGAAGCAGAGCTCGAGAGCTCTGCACTGAAGTGGGTGCGACGAATTGGGATGTGACTTGATGCAGGCCTGGCGTAGGAACCCCGTTGGCGAAGCCAGCAGCGTCGCAGCCACATGGACCGGCGTGGTCTGGCCATGGTTACGGCGACCCGCCTCAGCGATTGAGTGGTTCAGAATACCAGCCGCCTCCGACGTCAGAGTTTGCAGGATCGTACCAAGCCCAGCTCTCATTTCCAGAGTCGATATCCAAAAAAAATACCGCCTTTGGCTTTGCCAATTAAAAAAACTAAATCAATTTCCCAGTAGAAATCTCGTACTCCCTTTCTCCAATCCAATCCACCATTGAAAACCCAACACAAGCTTCACAAGAAAAAGAAGAAAAAAGTCCAGAAGAGAGAGCAGGTGATTGAAAATGGTGGAGTTTGGAAGTGGCTGAGAAGTAGGACAAATGCTCACTTTCAGAATGGAAATAGAAATAAATCACAAGGAAAGGAAAAGATATAAAATAAAGTTGAGGTTTCTTGTTATATATAATATGTATATGTAATGTAAGTTTATATGGTTGGTTTTGTTTTAAATTTCCTCCCCTGTCCATCTGTCTGTTTCTCCCAGTTTTAACTTTTTATAATTAATTAATGTAATTTTAATAAGTTAGAGTTCCACCTCCCAAAAAGGTGACATTTAGATGATTACATCCCCTCCTCCTCCTGTCACATGAACCTCCTTCCCTTCCTTCTCTCTCTCTCTCTCTCTCTGTCTTTTCATCAGCATGGAAACATCCAAATGACGGATTTACCCCCCACTTCAAAAGTTTTCAATCATGTTCTTCTCTCTTTGTCGTATTCCCCAATTTTGCGTGATCAATTAAATTTCTTTTTGTCAACACGGAGCAAGGATTCTAGCTTTTTTCTCTTTCAATTTCTTTAATAAAATTATTTTTGTTAAAATGGGGGAATCACAACTTTCCATAAACCGATACGTCTTTTGTAAAGGTTATGTCTTTTTTATCAAAAGACATATTTTTTTTATTTGAATGACTACAAATAGTCTATAAATACGTGGTTCTTCTCAGTTTTGTAATACAGGAAAACTGATCCCTCAAAATTCTCTCTTTTCTTCTGTACGAGTACTGTGAAGTGCTACATTCACAGGTTGGTATATCCGTCATATCCCTGAGAGACAATTATTCATGAAACCTTGAGCACCGTAAAAAGAACAAAATTATCTTAAGGAAACAACGCTACGTTGGGTTCGGGTTTTTAATTTTGTGTTTTCTTAAGTTTTCTATGCATATTTCTCCAACAAAGATCAGCTCAGATCTTGACAAAGGTCGAACCATGGTGTGCAAAGATCGTGTGCTCGGCCCTCAATAGAGAACCATCTTCTTAGGTTTCACACGTAACAAGTCACGCAATCGTGAGAAACAATAGATTAATGGGACTCACTAGTCACTACTTACGAATATATAGATAACCAATCTTGCTACGTATGACTGCAATTTTGATTCTTCATCTTTAGAATAAATACTTCAAACTATAATTGATTTGAACATTGAGATTTTTTCTTTTCTACGTTTAGCTCAACAGGTTCATCATTGGTCTTTAAAATGATTAGGTGTTTTAGCTTACTGATTCAATTTGGTATCCTCTCATTTGAATTTGGGAAATGAAGAAGAAAATTGAAAAATACAAACAAAAAGACTGACAAATTTTGTTTTTGAATTTTGATGAGTTCGAAAAATACATGTCAATCTGTTATGAAACATAAAATAGAAAAGTAACTCGTGAGTTTGGTTAGATTTTATCTATTAAATGTATTCAATTCGTTTTTGTTAGATAATTGTTTGTAATTGGTTTGATTTTATCAAACATTTGTTTTTGTTTTTATTAAATAAAAATGGCAGTTCGGTGTCATTTTTAGATAGAAATGGATCCAAATCCACCTAAATTTTGGTAAACGAGATTTTGTTTTTTGTTTTCATTTTATTGACACATCTATCATCCAAATGTAATATTGTTGTCCACAAATTCCAAACCTAAACTCCCCTATAAATTTTCTATAGTTTTTCTTTAAATCCATTGGGCAAAAATTCAATTTGTAATTAACTTTGTGTTGTTATCATATATCAAAGAAATATCTTAATGGTCTACCGAATCATTGTTTGAAAGACTCATTTTCATTGGTAAAATGAATAAATATTTAACTTGTGGCTACCTTTGTCTCTTTTTTTTTTCTCCAAACTTAATTTTTCTTTTTTATTGTAAAATGATAGAAGTTATCTTCTCGTTATTTTTATGACATTTTAGTCGATGATATATACATTAACTAATTGAACTATATTCTTGTAAAAATAAAACTAATTCAACTATGCTAGGTTTGTTTTTGAATTCCATAATTACTTATTACATTTAGTTTAGTATGCATTTTGTTTTATTTTTAAAAAGGAGAGTTGAAAAGTAGTAACAAAACAGGCAAAAGAAAAAGAAAGAACAAAACAAAACAAAGGAAAAAAGAAAGAAAGAATTAGTTTAAATAAATATATCCATGGCAGTATGATAATTTAAGTATTTTTATGTGACCCTAAACAAAATTTCCCTTGCAAGGAAATGGAATTTAATCTTAGAATGTCTTAAAAATTAATTTTGTAGTGATATTTAAGTATCATGTAAGATAAATGAATGAAGAATAAATTAAAATGTAATATTAAAAATTATCCATCTAAATATAGCTCAACAGGTTAAGACACTTATCAATAATTAAAATATCGTGAATTCTAATCTCCAACTGAATTATATTAAAAACTATGAGACAAGATTGCTTATCGATTTTTAAAAATATGTTAAAAATTAATATTAATATTTTTTTTAGAGGATATGAGAGTTTGAATCTCCTATCTAAAAGAATACGTGGTTGTCAACTTTCATTGAGCTAGGCTTATTTTGATAATACCAACGTAGTTTTGACAATGAAAATGACTTTCTAGAATTAAAGATGTAATATAATAATGATGAAATTTTATTTAATAAAATGCTTTGTTCATTATTCAATATTCATAGAAGCAAGCAATTAATAATAAATAACTAACACGTTGCTTCTTCTTATTCTTATTATTATTATTGTTATATATATATATTTTTTGTGGGAACAAGTTGCACCATAAAGAATTATTAATTTAAGTTGTAGGTTTCACAATTTATTAACAGATAAGATATGCTGCAGCCACTGAAATTTCTCTTTGGAAATTATCGATTATACTTTTACTACAATTATGACATCACCTATCATTCATCCTATTGACCATATTGAAAAGTCATGTGAATTGACCTTTTTGCCTCATTTTTTTCCATTAGAAAAACGTTAATTAAATATTAAAAAATCATTCACTTGTACATGATATATTGAAAGAATTTTTATAGTTGACTTGAGCATGGTTAAACTAATCAAATCATTGGTAAGTTATTTTAAAAATTTTAATTTTGAACTTTTAAAGTTTTATTCAAACAAAAAAAAAAGAAGAATTATGAACATTTGCTATAGGCTCCGATCCAAGGTTTATGCGGATTAAAAGCAGGTAATTAGGAACTTTTTGGATTGAATTTTCAATAAATATTATGATTTTCATACACAAACATGGCAAAGGTAGCCCTAGTGGAGTGGCCTTCATTTTTTAGTTGTTTGAAAGTGTAGAAAGCTTTTGTAGTGAAATGGTTTGAGAAAAGGTAATATTCAGTTACATAATATTTTAAATTACATATGGTATGGAAAAAATGTTATAAAAAAATTTAATGCACGAAACTTAGAATTAAATAGGTCGGTGAGCAGTTGGCGTGAACGATCTAAAATCTAAAGTGGGAAAAAATGGACAGAGGAAGAGGGTGTGAAAAAGGAGGAGTTGTTTCATTAATTAGGTTTGACAAAATAAAAAGGCGATTTCGGAACCGACCAATAAAAGAAGTACATTGAACAGGCTTCCGGTTCAGTTTGCTCTGCTGGCCCCGGCCCGGCCCCACACGATTTGACTCGGTCAAGTTGACCGGCCGCACAATAGCTGCCCAATCCTCCTACTTTGACTTTGACCACCCCATATCAAATTTATCAAAATGTTATCCCACGAAATTTTGTATTGTATTGCTCCTCCTCCTCTACCCCATTCTACAGTCTTTTTCAGTTGCCAGATTTTAGATTAATTAACTATTACAATGCTCTCCGGCCATATGCTCCAAAATTTTTTCAAGAGCTTCTTGTTTTTTTTTTTTTTGTTTCCCTTTTAAGAGAAAAAAAGTTACCATTTTTGAGCCGATGAACTTATGAATTAACTCACAGTCGAATTCTTAATATCGCTATAATTAATTTGCTGACGAAAGACATGGTCGTTCAAAAGGAGTTACTATTGAATTTACTTGTTTCCTCGTCAAATTGTTGGTTTGAAGATGTCAAAACTCTATCTTCGCTAATAATAAAGTTTTCGAAGTTTTGAATTTTAACTTTAGTTTCTTTCGTCTGCGTTCAGCATGCTCATAGGAGCCATAAGTTTATAGTCAGGGACTATTTGTACTCAATGTATATTGTCTTCTTCAAAAAAAATCAAAGGAGGAAAGGCAAAATTTAATGTGAAAAGGTGAGGAGAGAGCAGATTTGATGATTATGGCATACCCTTTTGGTGGCGCACGCCCTCTCCTTCCTTTGGCTTGCCTTTCTTCTGTCATCATGCCTTCTGGTTTTACTTTTGGCATGTTTCTCTAATTAATTTCTTGTCTAATCATGCTTTTCCCTCTTCCTCCTCTCTTTTTCTTTTTAATTTAAACGTGACCACCTTGCTTTTCTGTGGACCCACCTCTCTTTTCAATTATTATAATCACAATTAGTCTCAACCCTTTTATTTATTTATTCATTTTGCGTACTATTTATAATTGTTTAAAACAAATTATTCATATTTATGATAATTAGGAGAAAGAATCTACTCCCACTTGAAAGAAAATAACAAAAACTGTCACATATAGAAAAAGTTGTTTAGGTGGTGGAAGCGGAAAAGACAATAACTTTAGTTAAAGAACCTCAGAAGAATAAAGTAAGTTGCAACTTGGATGGTTTGTTCGCTCTCTTATAATCTTAATTTTAATTTTATTGTACATAATAAATTACTAGGCTTTTTTCTTATCCTCACACTTTTGTATATTGTAGGTTTATATTTAACTACTGAAATTTAGTTATTTAAATTCATAAAAATATGAATTATATTCAAGCTGTTTTACATAAAAGAAAATAAAAGTTGATAAAATCATAACTTCTTAACAATGCTTACTTTTACCCTAACGACTTTATTTCTTCTAGAAATAGGAAAGAGATGAAAAGACACAATCTACCCACTTTAGTTTCCATCTCCATTTTTACCTAATAAAATTCAAATTTATAATCCATAGCCTTCCAAGATTTATGATGGAATATGATGACATATATAGAGGACCCAACAATCAAACCTAAACTCTTTTTCACCAATAAAAGCCAAACCCCACTTGAGTTTTGGTAAATAATTATTAATTTGGGTAGGCAATATGGTAATTTTAGGTTATAAAGAGTCAAACTTCAAGATGACACATGGCAATAAAAGCACTTTGCAAAGTTTGGGGGAGAATTGAGAAGCATCCCCTCTAAAAAGTTTTGGTGGCTTCTTGCATCCAAAGCATTTGGACTTTTCTCCAATCCCCACCCACTTCCTTTCTATACTTTGAGAATAAAGCTAACTTGTGTTGCTTTTGAGATGACCAAAAAGAAAAGGCACCAAAAAGGGGTTCCCTTTTGCAATCCAACTTCACTATTAGATTTATTCATAGCATTATATTCCTTTTCTTTTTATACCTTAACCTTTTCAAACTCCAATTAATAAACTCAATCCACTAATTTAAGTTTTCTTTTAAATACTTTTAAAGAGTGTGGTAGTTAAAATGATGTGAAGGATAAAAGGATGGTAAATTTTAAGAGATTATATGTTCTTCAAAAATCAATAAAAAAAAAAAGTGTTAAGAAAATATATTAACGTTACTGTTTTGAGCAGTTCAATTCAGTTGGATTTGTTATCTGAATTGTTGTAATTAGTTGCTGATGATGAACAAACTAATCTATTATATTTAACTGAATGTTATAAATACCCTTGCTCTTTTGATCATAAATCAATACAAAAAAAATCTCTTCTTATGATCATTTTCTGATCATCTTCTCAGAGAGTAGATGGTTTAAAATATATTCGACTAAACTTTTAAATTAAACAATGATTTAATACCATATCAGAGTAGAATATAAGATTTGCTATTATATATATAGATACATTTATACATACACGTATATATGTACAAACTCATCATCATTTAAAGGCGATGTCTAATCTCCCTTTTTAACACTCCTTTCTATAAAATTAATTAGCAAGAAATTAATGACCTTTCATCGTTAAGAAATGGACCCTAGAATTGGAGAAACTACTTTATATCCACCATTAAATTAAATTTTTTCTTGTGGATCACAATAATCTATTATTCTTCAAACGCAAGTTTCAAAAGGTGGGAGAGATTTAGCAAAAAGGTGTATAAAGTTAATCAATAGCATGCACTTTTAGATACATTTGCAAAAAGGAGAGACATGCTTACCTAAGACCCTTGAGTGTAAAGTTATAATGTCCTTTCATTAAAACTTTAGTGTTAAGATTTATATTAAAAAAAAAAAGAAGACTGTGTTTTCAAGAAACCAACAACTTCTCTTGAAATTCAATATAAAAATGATGTCTTTTTTTGTATACTCCATCCACAAGTTCTATATATTTATTAGTATGTAATGTAAAAAGTTGCAGTACTTTATAAATACTCTTAGACTAAATAAAAWGATTTCTCAATTAAATATCACCCAATACATTCCAACGAATTAAAAAATTGGACACACTTTCTAAAATATTTAGAAAGATGTCTTTTCATTAAAAAAAATAATAATAATAAGTATAGCATTTTAAAGAACTTGTTAGTTACTAATTCACTCGATAGTATTGATTAGTTACTTTTATCCTTTCGTAGCAGTGATTGGTTGACATAGTTAACCTAAATGTTTATTGAGGTAAACTATGGTAATTAATATAATTGATGAGTGACTTGGATGAAAGCCATAGTAATCTGACATATATATATATATATATATATATTTTATTTTTATTTTTTTATGAATTGAAAACAAATTAAGATATTATAGGGTTTGTTTTTAAATAAAATAAGAAGTGAGAAATAAAGAAAATTGAGAAAAGGTTTAATTGTTGGTTTCTATGTTTTTATGTTAGAGATTCTGATTCTGAGGGTGGGGGGTGGAAAGGGGAAAGTAAAGGTAGAGAGAACAATAAAGTTGGAAAAATGCAGAGGACGGCCGGCCCATAAAAGCTGCCGATGGGGAAGCTCAATTGTACCAAACAAATGAAAGCTGAAACAGGAAACATGCGTCTGTGGAAGTGGAACGGCCGCCCAAAAAGCTGCGTTTATTTGTACAAGTCAAACGCTCTTTTCGGATCCCATTCCTTTTCCTCTCTCTGCCTATTTCCACCCAGCATTTCAATAATTTTATTTTTACGAATGACGATAAAATTACTAGGAACTAAAAATTAAATTATTATCGTGATACAACTTACGAGTAGTTTGTTATTTAAATTTACTTCTCTATTTTCAAAATTAGCCAAACGATATTTGTCAATTGATGAATGTCTATTTCATTTTTTTTCAATTGTTTTGTATGTTTCTTTGGGACCTTTTACTTTTTTTTTTTATTCAATTATCCTTGTAAAATTAAAATATCCACTATCTCTTTTTAGATTCCAATCATTTTGAATTCGGTTTTCTTTAATTTTTGTAATATTCAGTTTTCTTAATTCTTTTTTTTTCTTTTTTTTAATTTTCAACGCATGTTTTTTAAGATTTTGTTATTTCTTTTTATTGTTTTTTTAAAAATTGTATTATTTTCCATTTCTCAACTCTTCAAAATTTACCTCTTTTTCTTCCGTATGTTCATCCATTTTACCTAAAGTTTGATCTATCACCTTCATCCTTTAAGTTCTTTTCTTTTTCCATCTTCATCCTACTTTCCTTTTGAACATTTAATATGACAAAGTTTCAATCAATAATTTTTTTTTGTACGCTGGTCAACGGGATGAAAGGAACGTTTACATTGATTTCAAAGATATTGATATTTTTATTAAATTCTTCAAATGCTCCTTTTACTTCCGTTCAAACCAACTTCCTTTTCGTGCGAGGCAAAAAAATAAAATAAAATAAATAGTGGGATTTCAGGTATGCTCTAATTTGTTTAACATTTATAATGTAATTTTTACAAATACACTCCTTTCTAGGAACCTATATCGAATATTCTCTAATTTGTTCTTGTTTGCAAATACTATATATATATAACCAAGAGACCTATATGCTCCAATTTGTTCAACATTTATATGCAAGTACATTTTATATATATGTAAATCTATATTTGATATTTAACAATTACAATATCTTTAAGAGCCTATACCATGTTGAGATTGATTCTGAAGAGGTTCAAATATTTTTCTTTTTTATGTGGTTGGCTGCTTCAATTGATGAGTGGATAATTTAACAAATCTTTTTTTTCTCTAACTTATAGGATTTTTTGTTGTTGTTTCATTCTTATTCTCCTATAAATCACAGGATTCCCATTAAAGTTAAAAAAATATTCTCCTATAAAATAGGTGGGAAAAAGAAAATTAGCAGTCGAGGAAAAAAGACACAAGATTCTATAAAAAGAATAGGTTAGTAAAAAAATCAGTAGAATTCTCCTATAAAAAGGTTGAAAAAAAATTAATAAGATTCCTATAAAAACAGATTGAAAAAGAAATCGATAATATTCTTAGTTTTTAGTAAAGAGTAATTTCGCACCGAAAATTTCTGTAGAAATTCTTCTATTTTTGAGCTGGCTATTCTTCAAAGTTGGAAGTTTTTTAGCCATTTTTAAAAATTATCTATTTTAAATGGTGATATATGTCGTTACTCTTTTTAATACGGTAGCCAAATTTTTGGGCCTCAGCTTACCCTAACCCAATTCCCAAACTGGCCCAGTTACAATCAGTATGCAACGTAAGAAGGCCCACGGAGCATGCATTTTGGGCCCACCAACATGAACCTAACAAGCCGATCAATTGTAAAATCTTGAAAATTCTGGAGGGAATTTGGGAATAACGAATGTTTTAAAGATTTTATAAGAATAGTGTACCTTATTCTATGTAAATATTATGGACACGCCAGATTTTTATTTTTATCTTCGATTCAAACATGTCTTTACTGATTGATACATACACATCCAAGAGTTCTGCCTAGGCTCAATTCGAGTCGTCTTGATGAATACACCACAGAAAGCAATCATATTTTCTTACTCCAATGCACAAATTATGCGCCAAAGCTCAGCATTTTATTCCAAGATTTGAGAGTTTCGGATAATGCTGCACGTTATTGGCCTTCCTCGTGAGCTCTTCACAGCTTCCCCATTGGCTTATGAATAGATAGACAGCTCCTGTAGTTATCGACACCGTCGTCAATGTTTCCCGTGCATTTTCAGTTTAAAGACAACATGCTGCCAGAAAAAAAATGATGATTGGGTTAATCTTCAACAATCAAGTTCTTATATCTTTCTGATCAAATATTGACCTCCATACCTTTATTTGCTTCCTATTGTATGTGTATGTGATGTGAACTGAACCATCACTGGCCTCAATGACTGCTGGATATGAGAATTCCTTTCCTGACTCATCCTCCAAGGTCATAACATCTAGCCATGAGTCACCATCATCCATGGACAGACCAACCTTAAGAACACCTCTCGACACTGTGTTATAAACAAGTAACAAACGACCATCCCTAAGTTTGACCCCATCAATGCCTATTCGCAAGAATTCACCGTCAAAGTTGGTCAAAAGGGATGGATGAAAATCTTATCGGAGATATTTACAGGTAATGGATGTAGCTCAGCCATGTTACCTGAGTTTGGATTCGGAAGATTTGTAGGCTTCGCATAGCTCCAGTTATGACCACCATCAACGGATTCTGACATGCAAATACTACCGATACCTGTGAAGGATCGAAGTAAAACGCGCAGGTTTCCATTTGCAGTCTGGTAAGGAACTGGTTGAATGACACTGAGAGATAGATTTTCCATGTATATTGGGCCAAACTTTCTCCAGGATCTACCTGAATCAGATGTGACCTATTATATTGGAGTGGGAAAGCATGTCAGCAACATTTTTCAGATGTCATCTGAACAAGTCCAAAACTAAAGAACTAGTTGGGGCATGGTGTTTTCAGAATAACCTCCATCCATGCGCCCCAAGAGTTCCAACTTTCAACCGAGGATCCACAGAGCAAAACCCCATTTTCAAGCAGGATTGGCTAAAACATCAGACAAAAAAGAAGGCAACTTCTTGAGCACAGTACAGTTCAATTGAATGGCAAATATCAGCACACAAGTTATACCTTATTCTTTATTGGTCCTAAGATACCAGGAGGAAGCTGTTCTCTTGTTGTCCAAGTAACGCCTTTGTCGTATGACCGTTTCATGCATCCACTCCATCTGATGTCATCTCCATCAGATAAAAAAAGTTAGAGGATTAAGGGTTCAACTTTCCACATTAAAGGTTATTCAATATGTCAGACTGGAGTGTACCAGTAAAAAAAGGGGTGCCACCCTGGGATTTCAGAAAAAGGAATGAATGGCTCTATCTAAAAAACTGAGATCAAATTTATAGTTGGGAAGTAATTTATGAACCCAACTAACTTAAGCATCTCAACTTCCCATGATCATTTCATTTATAATAAATATTGTAGATAGCCTTGGTAGTGCTTGGTAGCCTGTCAGCGATTAAGAATTCTGTTAACATTATGGGCTTGTTGATCCTGATACAGAACTCTTTGATACGTATAGAAATATGTTATCTTCAAATGAAAAGGATTCCAAATCATGCCTCACAATTTCTGGCTGGAGTTCAACAAGACAGTGCCACCATAGAGGAGGACGGTCCAATATAGATCCGTTGAAACTTTAATAACCACTATGAAAGATATTAATTCGCTTGCCTAAAGTTACCATTTCAGAAAACCGTTATAAGAATAAAAAAGTATACCTTTGAACATCGGGGCCCACTTTATAAAACAGAAGCAGCTCATCTGATGGAAGTTTGAACAAGACTGGATTCCACATTGGAACATCGGGCTCCTCATCAGCCACAACTGGCGAGTGCCAGGAGCCATTCTGCAAGTTAAATTTTCGAATAATTTTAACAAGAAATTGTAAAGAAAAGGTCACAACGTGGGCAATGGCGCAATGCAAGATAAAATGAGTTATTGCTTGTCCAACTACGTCTATACACTTGAGTTAAATTGTTACCAGCACTTGTAATGAATGTAAGCAAAGAATTATGAGTGGCAAAGAACGAACATCAATGATCAATGAGGAAAGTTTAACTAATATACAACTTTGTTAATTAAACCACTTAATAGTGCTGCTCAAAAAGCCAACTGCCTGTTTTACCATAAACACAGGCAAGGATGGGTGAAAGAATTTTGTTAGTAGTATTTGAAAAGGCACATCAGCAAGTAGGATATAACTCAGATAAGATTATGAATCAATGTTTAAATTTACAATCAGATGGCCTCAGGGGGCGAGAGAATCGGCTTGCTTACCTTATACACCTGCAACCAAATCTTGACGTCGGGTGCCCCCTCTAGTGTACCCCCGAAAAATGCCAACAGGTAATGATCTTTATCAACCTGCTCAATCCACAAAGACGGCAATCAAATTCTCCCCCAACAAAATCAGGCACCCAATTGCAATAAGACCAAACAGAAGTTTCACATCAAACCTCCACAATTGTAGAAGCATGGCAGTTGTTGAAAGGAACAGAATTGGCAGGAAATGTAAACTCCTCTAGCAAGTCTACGTAATTCTCTTTTCCCATTCTCAAACTTCTAGTTACTGAAGTTAGATTCGAACGTATTCTAGCTAATTCTCTGCATAACATGTTGACCATAAAAATTCCTCATTTGCGCATTTAATCAAACACCTAGTTCATATTAGAGAATAAACATACAACAGGAGAAATTCTGGTTCCAAACAGAATGCAAAAATTGGCCATCTCAAAAAATTTCATCCTTGATGATTACTAAGGGCGTAAAAGAAAAAAGGGATAAATTTTAACCACCTTGGTCCAACTATTTGCGACTGACCATTTACGCGGTGAAAATACAACGAGAATTTGGGAATTAAGAAATCGAATTTAGAGGTGAAGCTGTTTCCAAACGCTGGTAGTGAGACACTGAAAATCGAGAGCAGGAAGAGAGAGGAAATCACAACAATCCCCACTGACTTCCGCATCTTCCAGAAACTTTTGTGATGAGAACGAACAACTACAGGTAGGAGACGAACAAAGACAGACAAAAACATTGCATTGGGATAAAGTACAGGTAAGAAGTAAGAGCAGAAAAGTTGTCAAAATCATTAAACAATGCCTTGGTTGGTTCAAACCCCAAGTAAGGAGAGAAGCAGTTGAATGGTATGTACCTGAGAGGTGGTTCAAGGACTGAAATTTCTGGGTTTGATACAAGCAGGGAGATCGACGAGAAACTTGAGAGCCGAAGCCTGAACTGATAAATGGAAGTTTTGGTTTTGACTTGGAGTTGGAAGTTGGAACCAGAACAAATAATGTCTTTTTTATTTAAAAACATATATAGCAAATTTCTAAAACTATATAAAGATGGCATAAATTGAGATTGTTTTATTTTTAGAAAGTCGAAAAATCTTCAGATTTCTTAGAATTTTAGTTGAGGATTTAAAAATTTCTTTTTCTGGCTCAATTCTTCCTTTAAACTTATACTGCCTCATTAAGCTATTTTAATATTATAAATCTATAAATAGAATGGTGTAATTAAAAGAGATTAAAATATAAAAATAAATTGATATTTTTTCTAATAATAAAAGTGAAATTTTCTAAAAAAGAAATAATAATAATAATAATAATAATAAAAGTGAAATTAAACTGAGAGAACCAAAGTTTTAGATGTCCATTCAGATCTCAATTTAATGAAAATATTGAAATATTGACAAAATATCGTGTCAAATATTAATAAAAAAATCATAAAAATAAAAAAAGTCAGAATTAATTTAACCTATTTAAATAAGTTTAAAAACTATTTATTTTGCTTTGTAAAGAAAAAATTCTTTTTTATAATAATAATTTTTTTAGTACAAATGACTTTTTAGTTGAAATATATGTCTTAACTAATTTAATTAAATTGAGTTAATTTAAATTTTCAATTGGTTCATTAGTCATAACAATGATATTTTGTTAATTTTCTTTTTTAATTTGTCCCTCTTGTTCAATACAAGGTAAATGTTGTTTGGAAATTTAATACTGCCAAAAATTAAAAAAGAAAAAGAGTTTTTTGTTCTACTTCTAAATTCCAATAATCACAAACTCGGAAATTGCTTACAACTCACGGTCGCGGGTCGCGTTGCATAAGCTGCCGGTCGAGTTCGTTTCCCCGCTGAAGCTGCTTTCCAACCCTGAAGACTAAGAAATGGCCTACGGCGCAGAATCAAGATGGTCGACAGCCGCCATGAGCATCATACTGGCGTTTATCTCCGCCTCCGCCATCGTATCTCGTAAAACTTCGAAAACTTTTAAGATCCTCGAGCTCCTCTCTCTCAGTTCTCTGTTGTCCTACATTTTTCTCGCAATTGAAGTTTTCTACTCTTTTTCCCAGTTTATCTCGTGACCAGGAAGTCGAGAGAGTTGGGTTCCAAGGTTCGAGAGCTCGAGGCTTCTCTGGCGGCGTCTTTAAAGAAAACCACCGCCGAGAGACAAGGCCGAATACGGGCTCAGCAGGTATTTGCTCCTCTGCAGCATCGCTTCATTTTTCAATCTTATTAACTTATTATTGATTCTTTTACTTTTTCCCCGAATTCGTAGGCTTTAAGGAAAGCACTTGCGGACCCAAAATCTGATAATGTGGAGTGTACTTCATATCCCATGACACCAATTGGTGTTATCCAGTCAGCCTTCTCTACTAGGTTAGTTTGAAATTTCATTATTTGGCAGTCTAAACATCAATTGGGTTGATCTTTTCTCATTGTTGTATCCATCCATTAAAGTACATTTATGGATATGTTTAAGCCATAGTCTTCACTCAGATGTAGAAATCGAGCAATCAACAACTTTAATCGGGTATTTTTTAGGAATGGAACTCCAA
Source organism: Momordica charantia (assembly GCF_001995035.1). Next base: position 3,813,312 of record NW_019104494.1, on the reverse strand, counting down.
GGCAATCTTTAGTCGTACCTCTTGCTAGGGCACGATTGGTGTTTTCTGCTCGTATTCCTCCAGCTTCAATTGAAGGTCTCGGAGAATATTCCCATTGCTGGATTATATATGTCTTTCATTTAAACACCGATCTAGATAAGTTGTGGAAGAATCCATCTAAATCAAGATTCAAGGCAAAAGTAAGTTTCTTCTTTTATTGATGCTCCTTAAAAATGGTCTTCATATTTCTATTATTCTTATGACTTCCTAAAATCCCATAAAAGGACAGCTCAATATTAGGTTAGAGTACCAAGGTTGAAAGGCAAAAGGGTAGGAGTCTTTGCTACTAGATCTCCACATAGACCATGCCCGATTGGACTCACTATTGCAAAGGTAAGATAAAAGTTTCAAGCTCAACTGCCATTTATAAATCTTGTGAGTTGGAAAGCTGTAATGTGATAGTCCTGTGGGGGACCTCCTCGGCCCCTGCCTTTAGGCTGTTTTCCTCTTGTTGGTCATGATATATTTTGTTTCTTATAAAAATAATAATAATAATAAATAAATCTTGTGAGTTGATTCAGAAAGCCGCATCGGATCATAGACATTTGGGCCCACCCCACCAATTCTAGATAGTTCTCATTGTCTTACGTTTGGTCTAATACGTTTTGTATCATCAATGTAATTTAGTAATAGGAACTCATGGTTACAAAGTAATTCATGACAGCCAAATGCAAAAGAAAAGAAAAATGGAGGAGTTTTGAATTTTAGATTAAGAAATATGCTATATTACCAATTCAGGTGGAGGCTATCCAGGGGCATCAAATTCTACTCTCTGGTGCTGATCTTGTTGATGGAACTGTAAGTTTTTTTGTTTCTGATTTCTTCCATCCAGCAGGATAAAGATTTAGTCTTGAAAGAAACCATTATTTCTTGGTGGTGATGATTGTTGTGATTTCTTGCTTTGTTTGAATTTTGTTGCAGCCAGTACTTGATGTTAAACCTTATCTACCATACTGTGATAGTGTACAAGATGCAACAGTCCCAGAGTGGCTAATGGTATTTCTTCAATATTTCTATGGCTAAATGTTATTTTAGAATTTATTTGATGCTTATGATTTCCTATTCATCCTTTAAATTAATTTTTAGCCATGCATTTGTCCATTTATCTGTCCAACGGCCAACGTAGATTTATGTCCAGTCATCAGTGTTGCTCTGCTGCTTTTCAAACTTCAAAATGTGGAAAACCTCTACATATATGCAGGCCCAGATAACTGGTTGCATGCAAATAACTTGAGAAATATTAGCTTTTCATATACTTTCAGGTGCTATTTTTCATAGGTGGAGGTATCGATACTCCATGACCATGTAATATGTTTTATGCATCCTTCATGTCAATTTGACATCTTATTTTATGCAACCGCAGGGGGACAATTTGTTGAGTGTTGCATCAATTTGCTTCTCTGAAGAATTTACTTCCACTCTATCTGATTGTTGGCCACTGATGGTGAGGTTTTTTAATTTGTGCTGGCTAGTTCATTTTAATTACTGATTTGAAGTTCAGCTTGTTCATCTTCATGCAATACGCCAAAAAATTATATATTTTTTCGCGCACGGGAAAAAGAAACAATATATATATACATATTTTTGATAGGAAACAGAAACTTGTCATTAGAAAGAACCGAAGAACTGCCTAAAGGTACAGGGATGAGAAAGCCCCGCCTTACAAAAACCTAATGAAAAACAACTTTTCAATTGCGACAAAGCATCGAAAGATTGTAATTACAAAAAAAATCCCTGTAGTTTGGACACCAAGTTGAGGCGGTAATTTGTACACAATTTAAAAAATAATTAGGAGAATGTATCTTCTTGTTGAAAAACAGTAGGGAATATTTTACCTATCCATTCTAAGTTTTCCTTAAGTTTTGGATATTGGAGAGGTCTAATGTAAGATCAACAGTCTGGTTTCTTTTGTTTTTTTGGTATCAATCAAAGGGGCCTTTTAAACTATTATATTTTATGCCCCAAGGGATGCCCTTGCTGGTTAGGGCTTGGAGTTTTGGGTGATAGTAAGCCTTAGGTTGGAGCCAGTGAAAACTCTTTTTGTGTCCCGGTGGTGCTGTTGCACGCAAGGTCTAAATGCCTCATGATAATTTGTCTCTAGAATTTTACATGAACATTTATCTGGTTAGTTTCTTATTCTTTTACTTGTAATTTACTTCAAAAAATAAAAAGAGAGAGAGAACTGCTTTGTTGTCTGATTATGATTTTTTTTTTTTTTGAACTCCACATTACAAAGAGGTCGTGCTCTCAACTCTTGTATTGTACAAAGTAGGATATTCTGGGTCAGTATGTCTTTTGATGTTTCTAGCTCCCATATTTGCAACTAAATTTCACATGCATCCATATTTTTCTTGTTTCAGGAAAAGAAATCGCATTATGCATCTGCAGACGAGTTTAAAAACTTTGTGAAGCAGGTGCTTTCATGGGATATTCGATCACTATCCCAACGAACTCGACCTCATGAATCCCACATTGAGACAACAACAGGACATGAATTGTCCGATGGAAGTTCAGATTTAGATACTCACCTATATGACAAAGCTTCTGGCGGTACCCAAATTTCTTCTAAGAACATCATCTATCACCTACTTGTAGATGGATTAAATGTGTCATACACGATAGGTTGCCACGGTGACGTTGTTGTGGTTAAAGCAGAACTCGCATCACCCAGCTCAAGAACAAGAAGTAATTAACGCAATGCAAGCTCTTTTCAGTAAATCGAGGTAACTTGTCTTCCTGGCCTTGGATTAATTCTAAAACAATTCCCAATGTGGGGGCTTTTCTTTACTTTAAATTATACTACCTTGTATGGAGCTAGATCTCTTTACATTTCTTACTCATTCTTGAGAGTGGAATGCTGGATATGGATATGGTCTTAATTATGAGTTGTTGTTAGGTGGTTGTTGAAATAGTTTTGGCTGAAAATGAGTGGCTAGTTTTGATTTTGATGAGGGATCGTTTGACTTTTGTGTAACAATCTTGAAAGAAGAAAAGGAAGTTATATTTTAGATCTTTAGCTCCAAAAGTAAGGCTGTTTATACAAGTGACCAGGCCCCTATCAGGCTAACGTGATGTACTTGTGATTTAGGGAATTTGAAAACAGGATCCCTCTGTTGAAGATGTGATCCAAACGAAATGTTCACATGGCATGGAACGAGATCTAGGGGGTGTTCATGAAAGCATAAAATTTTGATTTATCTAGTTTTAAAAAATCAATATTTCTATCACTTCACGTGAGAAATATTGCAATAATTTAAGTTTTTTTGTAATTGTTTCTTGTTTTTTTTTTAATGAAGAAAAAAAAATTACGTTTGGTAATTGTTTTTTTTCTTGTTTATTTTCTTTTTTAAAGAAAGAATAGAAACATGTTTGGTAATTCTTTACTGTTTCTTCTCCTCTACAATTTTAAATTAAAAAATGTAAAAGCTTATATGATAATTAAATATTCAAAGTTTTTAAGCTTTATTTACTTTTTAAAAATATTTCTTATGCATTTTGCAAGTTGTGATAAAATAATGTTTTTATTTATATTTTTAAAAAATGAAAATGGGTATGAGATACTTGACTTTGTTGATTTAATTTTGGAAAGAAATGGGAACAATTAGGGCTTATTCGGTATCGTTTCAGTTTTTTGTTTCTTCCTTTTTAATAAAGAAAAATATAAATTCATTTGATAACTATTTTTTTTTGTTTATTTTTTCACTTGATTTTGTTGGAAATGAAAAAAAAAACAAAAACATAGTTTTTTTCTTCTAAATTTTGGTAACGTTTCTAAAATGAAAAAAAAAATATAAAGGATTGTTAAATACTTAAGTTTCTTAATAGAATTGGAAATAATTTTGGTAACATTTCTAAAATGAAAAAAAAAAAAGAAATATAAATGATGGTTAAATACTTAAGTTTCTTAATAGAATTGAAAATAATAAAAAGAATGTTACTATATTTCTAAAAAAGTTAGAAATATAAAATAGGAATGGCACTAATGAGGAGACTCGTTCATGGGGAGTTCCCTGTAATTTTTGGTATAACACTGACAGCCATAATTTTTATTTTGGGTATGCGCAGGGGTAGTTGGGGTATTAAAGACCTTCATTTATGATTTAATTAATTGACAACTTGTTAGCTTAATCTACCACTTAAAATCAAATTCTAATAATTATTTTTTATGAATTCTACAAGATTTCTACCCCCAGCTTTTTTAAGAAGATACATATATTGTAGACTGGAACGTCTTTGTTTAATTTCTAATAAAATAATAAAATAAAATAGCATGTCTAACATTTTTTCTTCTAAATCACTTTAATTTGTCTAATTATTGTTATTACTTTTTTGTTATTTGTCTGGTTAAACAAACAAATGTTTGTTCTATTGGATTTGTATGGGGTGCAAACAAAGTAAGAAATTAAAAAAGAAAAAATTAGAGACTTTTTTTTTTCTTTACAGGAAAAAAAATGTAGAGACCTTGAAGATACATTCATTAAAATTTAAGGATTAAATTACATATAATTAAAATGTTAGTTAAATATATAATATCTTAAATAATGTTGTTAAATATATAAACTCATCTCTAAGGTTTGTGTCATATTTATTTTTATACTTAAAATATTATAAATTATAAATATATCATTTATGTGGTAATTAATTTTTCAATCAAATCTTTAATGTATTGAGCACTAAAATTTATTAGTAAAGTGGTGATGCTGACACTAAAATGCATTTAATTAATAACTCAGTTGAAATGATCTCATATTTTAATATTTTAATTTAACTTGTTTAACATGATCTGACCTTGACCAACTTGAACATAGTTCGGTGGACTAAGGTATCTATATTCGATAAGAAGGTCGTGAATTCGAATCTCTTAAATATACTAAAAAGCCCATGATAAAACTGCTAGTCTCATCCATTCATAATGAGAGCATTTCAATCTTTTTTTTCATTTCATGTATTATTCTAATCTCATTATGCACATTACATAAAGGGGAGTGTACGAGATGAAAATCTCGCATAAGGTCTAATTCTTTGAATGGAATAACAAACGACTGTAATGGATGTCGGCTCAATCTGAAGGAAATTATGCGGAAGCTCTACAGAATTATTATGAAGCTATGCTACTAATCCCTATGATAGAAGTTCTATACTCTATAACATAGGTCTTATCTAGACAAAAATCCGCCACTGCATCGAGGTATCCCACAGAACAATCTATAACTCTGCTACTAATTCCAAAATTGCCATAATACACCAAAGAAGTGGGATCCATCACTTTTGACCTAAAAATATGAAAATCAAGTTCATATACACATGCAATTTTGGTTCCTCATTTTCGAGAGTTATAAATCGAAGTCATACTAATTTGAGCATTAGAGTATTTATTCTCTTTGTACTAGTCTTCCTTCCTTCAAATAGCTCGATTTGTCTGTTATTCATGTTCATTCAGGATTGATTAGATTTTCGCATAAACCATTCAAAAAAAATAAACATATAGCATATTCATCAAAAATGAGAAATATAAAGGGTATTTTTAATGGATAGTAAAAAATGGTTATTTTATTTGTAAATATAGCAATATATATATATATATATATATATATTTTGTAAACAACGCTAACGTTTTTAAAATCAGATTTTTATTTTTCTTGTTCCAGTTTTGACCTTGTTATTTCTAGAAATCAATAAACCTAATACAAAATATATGACTGATTTATTTGATAAAAAGTATAACCAATATACTGAATACTAAATATTTTAATGATATAAGTGATATACTTAATATCAAATATATCGACCACACTGGGGACAATCGATATACCGAATAAGTATATCACTTGTATAAGTGACATTGTTGTTTCTATAAATCAATAAAAGTTTATTAGACCATCATTGATTGACTTAAAGATGTCCTTAAACTGCATTGAAGAAATCTAGCACTAGTGTAGTACTTAGCTCTCAAGACACTCAAATGCCTTAATTAGTAAATGGATTAAAGGAGACCTACTTTGGTTGGGTTGGGTTAATACCATTTTTATAGTGGTTTTATTTCGGTGAAATGCAATCAATTTTTATTTGTATATTTTGCCATTTAGAATGCATTGGCCTGACAGTTTTCTCGTGTGGCAAGAGAACAGACCGAGGTAATTAACATCCTTCTTAGTCTTGTCGGAAGTCCCTGTTAGGTCCTCTTTATTCCACTGTTCAAGCTTATGCTTTCAGACTTTCTTGCAGGTTCATGTATATGAGTCTCACCCCAAAAAAGTCATTATCCATCGACTTTGGGTGCAATTCATCATGCCTTAGCTATACGACTTTCTAATCTTTCAAAATGTTGCATCTCGATGCCTTAGTTATACGATTTTTTAATCTTTCAAAATGTTGCATCTCGATTACAGTGCTATAACAAATACAAATGAGTGATATGCAAGAAAATGTCAAAATATACACGTGATTTTATTTGATTTTTTTCAAATATCATATTTGCATGTATATATTAACATGAATTGTTACTCGAAATGGCTAAATAAGATGACATTGGTGTTAGATTATATTACAACGTAATATTATTTGAATTATGATATAAATTAGATTATATTATTTATGAATAATTATTAGATTATGTTTAAAAAAACAATGGAATGGGAATGGGAATGGGAATGGGAATGTGAAGTCGGAATTGATTAAGAAAAAATAATTAATTATATATTAAGAAGAAAATAAAAAATCTTCATGTTACCAAATTTGGCTATAAGTTGATCTATCTGAGCATTTGTACATCCCACCAGCGCAGTTTCCCTCTAAGCCTTAATTGCGAATAGCGAGACCATCACCGACTCCACTCTTTACTCTCTTCATAAATCATTCACCTACTCGCCTCGCCCTTTTTTTCTCCTTAATTTCCTTCATGTCTACTCCCACTCCTTCCCTTCTCTCACACTCTGTCTAGACAAACCAAATTCTAATTCTAAGATATGGATTCCACAGCCGACGACGTTACTATTGCTGCTCGCTCCTCCTTAATCGACTCCTTGAGGGGCTGTGGCTTGTCCGGGATCCCAATCGACAAGGCCCACCTCAAGGCCAACCTCATCATGCCGCAGTATCTCCGCTTGGCCCTGCGGGATTCAATTCGCTTCAAAGATCCCACCGCCAAAATCACTACGCCGGAGAACGTCCTGCCGCCGGAGGCTCCTCTGGTCGTCTTCATTAATCCGCGTAGCGGTGGACGCCATGGCCAGAAGCTCAAGCAGCGCCTCCAGCACTTAATCAGCGACGAACAGGTCTATTGTTTTGTTTGTTTCACTACTTGCTATGAAATTGCGCATTCCGATACCCCTTTTGTCTAAAAATCAAAATTTGCCCCAAACTTGGAAAAGTAGACTTTTTGACCTTTTTATTCACGTGTGGCCGTACGTGTCGGGGTTGGAACTTGGATCTTCCTCTGTTTTTCGTGGATATTTTTTTGAGTTCAACGATTGTGGAGTGAGCCCTAAATTTAAGGGAGGTTATTGATTGACGTCTTCTTACCGTCTTCTTGTTAGTTCACTGAGTCAGCATCGCAACTCCAATGCGCGTGTCGCGTCTTGTTTGTTGTTTAAATATTTCAACCAATTAAAAAAAATATAAATAAATAAGATTCTTCAGGCTACGCTTACGACGGTATTATTTTTAATTTTGTATTGAGAAAGTTGGAATTTGGTGTATTGGGCAATAAAATTTGACGCTTTTGCTACAGAGAGTGGATTAGATTGACGTTAAAGTTTTGTGTTTGTTGGTTGCAGGTTTTCGATCTTTTGGATGTGAAGCCTCATGAATTTGTGCAGTACGGACTGCGTTGCCTGGAAATCTTGTCTGATCTTGGCGACGCTTGTGCCAAACAAACTCGTCAAAAGTTAAGGGTCATGGTACGTTTCTTTATTTCTCCTTTCCACATTTTTGAATTAATTCTATTAGAAAAAGAAGGAAAAAAAACATGAACTGGGCAGGTGGCAGGAGGTGATGGCACTGTCGGTTGGGTACTGGGAAGTCTTGCAGAACTTCACAAACAAGATCGCAGCCCTGTTCTTCCAGTTGGAATTATCCCTCTGGGTACTGGAAATGACCTCTCCAGGAGTTTTGGCTGGGTGAGTTTTTGTAATTTCAACACAAATTTTTGCATGAAGTGATCATCGTTTATTTCAATGGACATTGGTTTTTGGTTTGATCAGGGAGGTTCATTTCCTTTTGCCTGGAAATACGCCGTTAAAAGATCTCTCCACAGAGCTACCTCTGGCCAAGTTCGTTCTTTGGATAGGTGGGAATTCCAATTCTTTCAATGGCATTGCTTCTTGAATAGTAAAAGGCGTTTTTGAGTTGTTTCAAACTTGCTATTCTCACGGCGCAGTTGGCATGTTTCGCTGTCCATGCCTGCTGGAGAAAAAGTGGAACCACCACATTCTCTGAAGCAGGTTACACAAGAAAGTGATCTGAATGAGCCTCCTGTTCATGTAAATTATTTACATTTTCACACTACAAATTTTGCATTATATTCTCATTTCAGTCACGATTCAAAATCCATAATCCCATGGCTGCAGGATGACAAAGGAGATTTACCAACAAAACTGGCTTGCTATGAAGGAGTGTTTTACAATTACTTTAGTATAGGTAGGCGCTGTACTCACTTGTGTCTGCATGATCAATCAAACTGTAGAGTATTCGTTCACAGGTTTAATTAATTGATTCTACTATTTCACAAATGCAGGAATGGATGCTCAAGTTGCTTACGGCTTCCACCATTTGCGTAACAAAAGACCTTACCTTGCTCAAGGTCCAGTGACAAATAAGGTCCAGACCATCTGTTTAGCCATTGACGAAAGAATTGCATTCAGGACTAGTGGTTGTTTTGTTGTTTAATAAGCTTACACGTGCTTTCTTTTGTTTGTGACAGCTGATTTACTCTGGTTATAGTTGCACTCAAGGTTGGTTCTTCACATCCTGCTCAAAAGATCCAAATTTGAGGTGATAATATTTATATTTAATGAAAACCCAGTAGAATACATCGGTTTTCTTCCAGTTTCTAAGCACAGAAAGCTTCTCTGGTTGTAGGGGCCTTAAGAACATCCTTAGAATACACATCAAAAAGGTCAATTGCTCGGACTGGGAAAAGATTCCAGTTCCTTCCAGGTAGAATTACTCTAGTAACAGTACAGTAACCATGAAACTATGCTTTTATGTAGAAATTTAAGCTTGTTGAGGACATTAATTGATGTTCTTGTTTCGATTGGCTGTAGTGTTAGGTCTATTGTTGCTTTAAACCTACATAACTATGCAAGTGGAAGAAACCCATGGGGTAAGCCCAAGCCAGAGTACTTGGAGAAGGTACCCACTAAAATTTCCCTTGATGAACAAGTTGTTGTTCTGTAATTTGCTTCTTTTTGGCATTTGATATTTATTTGGTAGCAGAGAGGGTTTGTGGAGGCACATGCTGATGATGGTCTTCTAGAGATTTTTGGGCTAAAACAAGGATGGCACACATCATTTGTTATGGTGGATATAATCTCTGCCAAACACATTGCCCAGGTACTTCAAATTAAACGCATTCAGACATAGTTCTTCTCTTGAAGTTGAATCTAACTCCACGATTCTAGGGTGTTTGATTGAACTGTTGCATAATATTTTCAGGCAGCAGCCATTAGAATTGAAATTAGAGGTGGGAAGCGGAAGAAGGCATGTCTGCAGATGGATGGCGAGCCATGGAAGCAGCAAATAAGCAAGGACTCCTCGACGTTCGTTGAAATCAAGAGGGTTCCTTTCCAATCACTAATGATCAACGGGGACTAAACTTTCCTGATCTTACGCTGAGTGGATTTGTTCCTCTTTGCTGATATATATATATATGTTCAAAATATTCATTATCAACAAAAGCCTAAATTATTCAATTACACTAAAACCGATTGCTACTAATTCACTACATCAAGGGGAAAAAACTGTGAATGAAATGTAGAAAAGAAAGCACTGAGCTAATTGGTAGCGATGAATTGGGTATTATGCTCCCTCGCGAGGGTTTGGTCTTCATTTACTACGCTCAAATTCTGTGGCTGTTCAGTGGAATTGCTGTGGTCGGGGTCCGTTTGCGGCGTAGTAGTTTCTGTAATTTCAGGGTGGACTCTGGAATCGCTTGTTTGCAGAGAAGATGAGCGGAAATGTTTGTCATAAAAAAGCTTGCCCATTTCAACCATTTTGGCGGTGAGTGGAGAATCAGAGTGGACGGTGCTGGAGTCCGGCCAATGCGAGTGGAAGAACTGGGTCAAGTATATAAACAACGATGAGAAAGTGGCAACTGCGGTTATGCTGAATAAGCCACAAAAACTGTAAGCATCCAATCTTGAATCGTCGGGATCTGCGATTTGAACATTTCGATTCGAGAAGTATTTCTGCTCAATTGGGGTCATTTTGTTTTGATCTTCGGTCACATCCAGTATTGCCTTTGAAAAGTAAGGCACCAGAGGGGATCCTTTTGGGAAAGCCTGGAAAAAGCAGATCAATTCAATCGTGAAAATTCAAATTCTTCTCTGTAGCGTGAACGAGAGAGAGAGAGAGAGAGAGATTGGGGGAAGGGGACTTACGAAGCCAAATCCACCGGTTCTGTAAATGGGACCGACCATCTGAAAGCCAGAACGATACTTGGAAAGGAAGACCTTGATGTAAGGAATTTCGTCAAAAATGGCAGCGACTCCACCATTATCTGTTCCGCTGGTCAGGGCATGCTCAAATTCATCTGGGCTTCTGTAGGATCTCAACTTGGTTTCGTTAAACCCTAACTGAGTTATTAGAAGTTCTTTTACAAAGGAACCGTTCTGAAAACCCACGAAGTAACCCTTCTCTCTGATCTCATTCGCATCAGCAAACAAAGGTTTCAGCCTTTGCGCAGTCAACATGGATGATAAGTTTGCGGTGTAACTTTGGGTCAGGATTAGTACCACGAAAACCCATATGATCAGCAAAAATCTCGATAAATTGTTCAATATTCTTTCCCCTAATAATTTACCAACACATTCCAATAATAAGTTGAAGAATCTTACTAAAATAATCCTATTTTAATAAAGTAATGAGAGAGATAGAGAGAGGAGTAACGAACTGTGAGCAAAGACGAGAGTGGAGAAGCTGAACCAGAAGATGAAGCCAATTTGTTGCTGTGGAGGCCCTGTTCCAAAGTCAGTGTTGACACTGCATTCCAGTAACCAAACCACAGAGCCTGTAAATACGAAGGAGACGAAGGAAAGAAGCCACAAATCCCATTTGAATGGCCTCAAGAATATCCACATGTTCTTCTTCCTATCACTTGTCATGGAAACCAACATCGACACCCCCGATTCTGAATAAGGCAACGTGAAGTCCACGAACTCCGACCGATTCGCTATTATGGTGATGTCTCCAACCACTGCATCCATTTTGTGATCCCCAATCTGAAGCAGAAGCTCGTCGTAGGTCCCATTACTCTCCCCACTTTCATTCGCAAAAGGGACGAACCTGTAATCTATGGGAAGATGTAATACTTCAATCGCACTCTTGAACACATCGATGCAGAATCCGGACGATTTTTTAGGGTCCTGCTTGTCCACTTGTATGAACTCCGTGAAGCCCGGTTTCACTGGAATCCCAATTGTTAAATTCATGGGAGGCGTTTTATTTACGTCTCCCGGCCAGATGGGTTGCTTCATCGTCGTCATCACTACTCCTTCTTGTTCATCCTCGTTGTGGGTCGGGTTCCAGTACCCGATGATCCTCTCCTTCTCACCCACCACATTGAACACTTCAAAACTTGCTCCCTTCCTCTTCAACTCTCCCTTAACCAAATGGAAATCTCCACTAATCCCTTCAAATCTTGTGTTCGCAACTGCATCCGCAAGCCTTTTCCCATTGGATTTCACTTTCTCCACTGCCATGCCCAACGCCCACACCGTATCGTACGCCCACACTGCAAAAACATTGACGGATGGATTATTGTGCACACCTGAAGAAAGTGGAAGAAGTTTATTGAACCTGGTTTGAAAATGTTGGAGCTTCTCGGTGTGGGGCATGCGCGGCCTTACACCCACGATCCCTTGCATCGAATCCAGAGCCTGAGAGTCGGTTGTTGGATCAAGCATAGAGGAAAGGGCATCGGTGACAATCCAGGCGTACCCTTGGCCCATCATTCCCTCCGTCTGGGCCACAGTGAACACCTTCGACCCAACAGGAGCGGTCACGTGGAGAAGGAATATCCTCTTCCGCATGTCCCTCACCCTCCGGAGCTGCCTGGAGATTTCGGGGTCAGTGGCGGAGGTGGGGATGATGACTCTGCAGCCGAATCGGGTGCCCTTTAGTTGCAGGGCGTCGGCCAGATACGGGATGATGCCATGTCCAAATTGAGCGTCTTCATAAATTGGAACAATCTCTCGCCACCCGTAGGTTTGAATAACGGCGTTGATGGCCTCCACCTGCGCCGAGTCGCTTTGGGCTGGCCTCGTGAAATATGGACTCGGACTCAGGGAGGGGCTTGTTGCGCTGAAGGACATCACCGGAATTTCGTATTTCTTTCCAAACTCTGCCATGAACGCCGCTTGCTCCGAAGTCTGAGGTCCGATTATGGCCTCTACTTGATCATCTCCTAATAACTCCATGCCTGTGCGTCCAACAAATCACAACAACAAACGCCAAGACTATAAGTTAGTCCATAATTCTTTTTTTTCTTTTTTAAATACTCCTTATGAATTTTTTTATTTTCTTTTTCGAACAAGTTCAAAACACTATCTTGCACTTAAATCTTCTTTTAGACTTTCACAATTCTCCAGTTTTGATCCATAAACTAATTAGAAAAGAATTATTGAAATGGTTAGCTAAAATATCTCTCATATTTACAAATATACCTACAGGTTTTGCAAATATAACAAAATATTTAAATTTTGATTTTTCAATGTTTTAGTTTTTTCAATTTTACATTTCCAAATTTTTAGATCGAGAAACACTTATTAGCTAGTGTTATTGACTCTTTCAGTGATATAATAAATGAGGTATACCAATGATATATCAACACTCGTATTCAATAATAAAAATTGAACACAACACGGTAAAAGTAAAAATAAGTAAATATATAAGGTATGTTATTAGTATATTTGCATTCATATTAAGTATGTGATACATCACTCGTGCATAATCATCTATATTATTGTTTGAGCTCCGTACTCATTAAAGATATAATTTGAAAATTTTCTTTGTTCGCTTTGGCCTCTAAATTTTGCCATGTTTAATTTATCTATATATAAAACAACTATAGTACTCTTTACTGTTCATGTTTAATTCAGATCTTTGGAACCTACTTAGGCTACTGCATGTGGGTTTAAGAATTTGTTCACTACCTAGTGAAGAAGTAGATTTTCGACTAAAGATCAGAATTTGAATTGTCACTCTTACGTTGTTGAGCTAAAAAAAATAAAATTATGGAAGTAAAAATAAAGTAGGTACCTGCAGATGCAGCTTCGACGACATCTCCGGCGTCCTTGAAAAGGAGGGAGAGCCTGGTTTTATATTTAGGATTTGCAGTATAGAAATCGGAGAGGGCCAATTGGATGGCGGTTTTCGACATTTGTCCCACGGTGGAATTCAGATCAAGCACCACACCCACTTTCACAATCACGGCCTCCCCGCCGGCGCCGGCGCCGACGCAATTGCAATTGCAAAGCAGCACCCACAGAAACGCGAGCAGCGACAGCCACAGCCACCATTTTCTCCGGCCGCTTCTCATAACTCTCAACTCTCAGCCACAAAACAAAACCACTCTTTATATTTTTCTCTAACTTTTGTCTTATCTTTCTCTAAGCATTCTACTTCTCCACGGCTTGCTGCAGCTCATTTATAACGATGCCGCTACCCCTCAGTTTTGAATTTTCTTCTCTTATTAATTATTTGTCCACTTATTAATACCGACGACAGAAGCCATTTTAAAGTTTTAGAATGCTACTTTTTTTTTCCCATTTTCAAAGGAAAAGAAGAAATTATTTAAACGCGTTGTAGGTTTCAAAATCTATTAATTAATTAAGCTCCTAAGTAACTAGTAAGAGTTTAATATATATTCAATATATACAGTTTTCTAATTATCTCTTCTACCATCCAAAAAATCAAACATTTCTTAGTATTTTTTATATCTCATTTTTTTTGAGTTTGATTTTAATTATGTTATTTTTTAATAATAAACTTTTGCTATATCGGAAATAACTATTTGTGTAAATATCTCTCAATGAAATGAGACATATTTTTCGTGTTAATCATAATTATTCCTCATGGAAAATTTCTAAGATTTGTGTTTTAAAATATTATACTCGAATAATCGAAGTGGATCGATATATAGATTGTTAGAGTTTACTAAGTTTTAATTAGAATGAGAATCTTTAGATGAAATTGACTCTTGAAAATGATATAAGATAGGAGGGGAGAAATAAAAAGGAAATTTTAATGGGTGACAATTCACATGATTGTATGATAATTTTTGTCATCATCAAGATACGAAAAATAAAAGTTTAGAGAGATAAAAAAACTTTCGAAGAACAGAGATAAAAAACATTTAGAGAAAAAATTTTAGAGAAAGAAAAGTTAAGGACAAAAAAGAAAATTTTAAAGAAAGAAAGTAAAGTTGAGTGAAAAAAAAGGTTAGAGAAAAATAAAGAAAGAAAAATTATTGTGAGAAAAAAGTTTAGACAAGAAATTCGATGTATATTTATTAGAGAAAAATAAATAATTAAAAAGAGAAACAAAAGTTAATAGTAAAAAAAAATTGAAATTAAAGAGAAAAAATTTAGATAGAAAAAACTTGATGATAAATTAGAAATAAAAGTTATAAAAAGGGAAATTTGAAAAGTTGGGAATATTATTAAATTTTTAGGGAAACAAAAGTCAAAGTGATATCTTAGAACAGAGATAAATAATTGTAAATATTCTGTAAATAAAAATTTTAGAATATGAGATTTTAAGAGAAACATATGTCAAAAAAAAAATTGAGCATGAGAAGAAATTTGAGATTTTGAAAAACTACTTATTTTTGGCTTTTGAATTTCAAAAACGTTTTTAAAAAATAAAAATTAAAAATTAAATTGGTTATCAAACATACCTATTTTTCAAACATCAAAATCAAAAACGAAAAATAGAAAGTAAAATATTATTAAATGGACCTGTAATTTTTCAAAATTTTTCATGTGCTTATTTAGACATTTTTATTCTTCTATATTATTCATTCCCACCAATAAATGACAGACTATATTATCGATAGGCTCCATTGGTATAATTCATCAATCCTATAGTTTATCTAAAAGAATTTTTAATGAAGGATTGAATTGTTACAATAATTGTAAAAAACAAAAGGGGTAACTGCAGGAATGATTAAAATAAATAATACGTTTTAAAAAATGGCCAAACATATAAGATATTACAGCTAAATCACATTTTTTTTAATATTCAATAAATATTTTAGACCAATACACCCCTGTAACAAAAAATTAGGTATACATACGGGATTTATTTGATAGAACGAATAGGGAGGAAATCAAGTGTATCTAATAAAATAATTGATAATCAAATTTAAACCACTTAATACTTTGACTTTTTGGCCCTTAATCTTAAATTAATTCATTAATAAATATTTTGATGATAACAAACTTAATTATATTATTTGACAATTTTAGTGTTTTTAAGTGTCAAGAGCCTAGAGCTCCAAACAACAATTCCAACGATATTTGAATCACCCAAATCGGAGTTCAAACGAACAAATTATGACAAAAAAGTTGAAAAGAAAATATCGAGAAGATAACGTGGCGGCTAAATCGACCAATAAAATAATGACACGTGGCAAGATGTATTTACTTAAAAAAAAAAGAAAAAAAAGAAAAGAAAAAGTAATAATTTGTTAAAAAATAATTTAAAAAAAACATGTCAAACATCAAATGACATGTGACGGTTTTATTTAAAAAGAAAAGGGAAATGGAAGTAGCCATGGAGAGTTATATATATATATATATAATTTTATTATTATTATTTCATAATTATTTATTTTCAAATCAAATCTCAACCATTGATTTGTTTTTCTTTGAAATTCAATGGTCCAATTTGATTTTGGTTTCAAACTAATTTTAAATCTCTTTTCCCTCTATTTAAATATCCTTCTTTACCCAAATTTTCGACAATAATTTTCTCCCCAATTTTCTCTTCAATCTCTTCATGTTTTTTCTCTCCAAAATTTCAATGTTCTTATAATTTCTTTCGAGAGATATTTGAGTTTCCAATTTTATTTTCTCTTAGTCATTTTACGGCTTTTATTTTGTAAGAATTTTTCTTACAAATTTGTGAGCGTAAATTTGTACATCCACTCTTTTGAGAGAGTTGTAATATGATCTTGTCCTTCAAATTTCTATATTCTTTGTAAGGGTTGCTCTTGAGCTTGAAAATGAGCATTTGTAACAGTTTGATCCGTGAAAAGGATCGGGTTCGTTCTTGCTCTCGTAAAAAGAACTTTGTACTGGTTGGACTCTTAAGCCGTGGAAAGAGTCAAGTTCTTCAATTGAACACCCAAGAGGAGCTTGGGAAGTGGAGTAGGCAGATTGTTGCCGAGCCACTATAAAATTTATGCTGTCATTTTCTCTAACCCTACTCTATTTAATTTTTGCAATTAATTTTCTTTATTATGAATTGCATGAAATTAATTGCTACAATTTGTTATTCATATTTATGTGCAATATTTCGGTGGTGAAATTAATGAGGGTGTTTGCATTTCTAATGTATTGTTTAATTAGTGATAAAATTATACGTTCATAAAAAGTTTACATAATTATTAAAAAAGTTTCATCATCCCCTCTAGTATTGTCATACCGATCCAACAAATACTCTATATTTTGAAACGAGATTTTGAAAACAGATTTTAAAATTATAAAAAAAATTGTTATGGTAGATTTTGAAATTTATAAGTTTAAAATATAAAATTCCTAAATAAGAAGGGTAATTATGAGTATTTTAGTGAAATTTATTAAAACTTAGGATCTTGAACTTGTATTTGAAGAAATTGGATTTAGGGTTTGTTTGGTAGCAACTCCTCATTTTTGCCCCACATCTCCATCTCTCCTCCAACTTTCATCTTCACCTGTAGTCCTCCATCGTCCCACTCAGGTCATCGGTCAATCATGTTCCGGTCAGTTGTCTCCTTCTAATATCGATCAATTTTGTCCCATTCCGGTAAGTTTCTCCTCATTCCGTTCAGCACTCTGGCCGTCGGTGTATGACTCGTTGCCCAATTCTGATTCGCGTGTCGCCGCCCAACATTCTGCACGCTGTGATCGACCGACAGTCCAGTGTGGTCCAGTTGTTTTTATTTTGGGACTTTGAATGATGGAAAATGAAGAAGAAGGAAATGTTTAAAAGCTTGTTATTTGCCTTCCCATAATTTAGGGAGAATTTAAAAATAAAACTTGTTTTTTGTCTTCCGGTAATTTAGGAAGAATTTTAAAATAAAAAATAGACGTGAACTAACCACATGAATGTGTCTTTTAAAATCAAATTTGAGAAGTATATCTACGTAAGTCCAACTACTTTATATAGTCTATACATGTTATTGGTGACCTTCTAATTTTAATATTTTTGCAATTAGTATATACATGTATTGACCTTCTAATTTTGATATTTCTTCTTAGTACATACATATATTTACCCCTTAATTTTGATAATGAGTTGCATTGTGATATATAAATGTATTGACATCCTAATGTTGATAATTGAGTTGAATTTTGATATATACATTGATCTCTTAATTTTGATAATTGAGTTGCATTATGATATATACATGTATTGACATCCTAGTTTTGATCATTCTTGAATTGGTACTTACATGTATTGACTTTCGAATTTTAGTAATTAAGTTGCATAGTAATATATACACGTATTTTTCATATAGTTATCGACCTTCTAATTTTTATAATTGAGTTGCATAATGATATATACATGTATTGCCCTTCTAAGTTTAATAATTATTCAATTGGTATATACATTTATTGACATTCGATTTTTAATAATTCATCAAATATTTAAAAGGATGATAGAAAGTTTGATGAGAATAAAAGGGTGAATGATGAGTCTAATAAAGAAAAGAGAAACAAATGAACGTCGAAAGAATATTCAGAAACTTAATTTGATAATCAATCCATTGTTGCAAAGAGAGAAGAGGGGGCTTAGAAGAAGATATAGTATAACAATGGTACAAGGATGAGATGTGAGATGACAAATCATTTAAATTAACTGAAATTCAAAATAAAATAATTAAAATAATTAATTTAAAATTCCTTTAATGTAGGAATAATAATTTGAATTAAAAAAGAGGTTTGTTAGGTGGTTGAATATAAGAAAAATCCAAAAAAAATCATGGAAAATGGTATTGTTGGAAAATCACCGTATTTTGTAAAACTCCTAAAATATCATTTAGCTATTTGTGCAAAATTTAAAACTAATGACTATTTTTTAAACTGAGTACCAAAATTTAGTCATTCACTTAAATTTTCCAAAACAAAAGGACACATACTCCATTAGAAAGGAGAAGTTGGAAATAGGATGGTCACACACGATGAGGAATGTGGTAAGTAAATGTTTTATTTAATGTCAATGTAAATAGAAATGTGGAAGTCTCGGCATAAATATTGGTTCAACCTGGAATTCATGAGAATATATAAATGTTAACGTGAACATGTCAGACAGAAATTTAATGTGTTAGTAGTAATAAGTTGTTGCGATAAATGSACGCGTAGGACAACATCATGCATATTTGACTATTTCAACTAAAATTTTTGTCCCTTGATAAGKGGAAACAAAAATATGACACTTTTATCCTTAGAGACAATGCTAATCCTATCACGAAAGCGCGTATGGAAAAATATAAGTCGGTAATAGAAAATCCACATGAAAGTGACACAGAGAGAGAGAAAAAAATGTGTTTGAAGAGATGCAAGAAAAAGCATGTTGAGAGAAGGATAATTATATAGCAATTTTTTATTATTTGAAAAGTGAGGCATGAGAATTTTAACCTACAATTTTTTTACCCGAAGGAAATGGGTTATATGTTTTTATGTTGGACTAAAATTATAATATAAGTGTAGGTGTATAAAGGAATTAAACTTAATTAAGGATTTGAATTAGGCTAAATTTGTATGGGTTAATGATAATATTGGGAAACGAAGTAGATAAAGATAATTATGTTGGAGTGTTGATTTTTTTTCTTTTTTCTTTTTTATACAAATGTTGGTAAAATCGAAAGACTTGGGCTGTTTATAGCCACACGATGGACATGGAGAAGCTCCGTAGTGACGTGATGAAAGAGATATGGAATGAGGTTTTTCATAATGGCCACAGTTTTCTCTTTTCTTGCTGTTCAAGTTCAGGATTTCAGATGCCAACGTCAACATAYGTGACTCAGCAGTAATTGTTCAGAATGTTCATATGATTTTTTTTTTTTTTTATCCGCGGATCTCAATTTGAATGTTTTTTTTTGTCGAAATTTATGGATTCCATCCCAAAATCAATTAAAAATGAAAAAAGTAGTTTATGTATATTATAAGTTTTTATTAGATCTCTTAGCTTTTTCAATGGGATCCTTAACAAACTCTAATTTTTCTTTTCTATCCCACATTCGACTAATATTACTCTAAACACCAAAATTTATGATTTTTTTTTTTTGTCTAAGTGCCTACACGAGTTTTATATGAATATCGTGCACACATTTATCTCATATAAGTCCGTGTGATTGATTCAACATAGCTTAAATGGTAAGACATTAATTACCTATCTATTATAGATTATAATTCATGTTGAATTAAAAAAGATATTTGTACATGTCTTTTTTTTCTCTAAACTCAACTATTTTTAAATAGGAGATGAAAGAACTTAAATTGGAGACCAAATCAATTATTATATTTTGATATATGATTCTATATTGATTGAACCGGCTAAAATTTTGTTGGTAACACCAATTAAAATTTTGACAAGTGGGAGAGAAATGTGAAGGAGAAGATTTTTATAGTCGTGAAAATTTGAATGATAGATAGCTGTAAATTTCTACTGTTTTTCTTTCTTTTGAGATTAATAAGTGATTTCTTCAGTCTGGTTCGTARGAAAATTATTGAAAATGTCATATTGGAGTCTATGTCAGAGATGGTCATACTCGAAGGGACATTTTTGTCCATATATTGAATTGTTTTTGTCCATATGTTGAATTGTTGAAATATAAGCAATACTTCCAAAACCTACGGAAGTCATCTTAAAAACAAAACAAGAGAAACAAAAAAACAAAAATAAAGTCTTTATATTTTTTGAAAAAAAGGACAAGTCTTTCACTTTCGTTTCTTCTCTCATTTTTTTWAATTAATCTCTTGTTTTTAAAATAAAAAACAAAGCTTAAATGAATTAAAATGTCAATGCTTATTCAATAGGCCTTTTTTAGKAGTCTTTCACATCCATTGTGATTAAACARAGTRTAGTTCAACTAATTAAAATATATATTTTTAATTAAAAGATGAGGTAGAATTCCTATCCACAYATGTTGTTGTACTAAAAAACAACGAATGTGATTATTAAATAATGCAGAAAACTAAAAAGATGAATATGAATTTGGTGTRTTTTTTAAACGAGTTATGTTGGAGGATAGAATTTGACCTACCRCACCRCATTGATAAGTGCACCATGTAAGCTACATTTCATAAGATTTATACGTGAATTAATTGTTAGTTTTTGTTTCTTTATAATGGATTTATGCACATAAGACATATTTTACATGAATAAATAATCGAGAGGAAACAGAATATAAATAGATCAAATTAAGAGKAAAATTGTAACCCGAGCGAATATAGGAAGACATCACAACACTTAATCAAGTCCAAAAAACCGAGGAGATATCGGTATTCATTTACCATCTATATTAAAACTTAACCCGTACACTTGTAGTAAGTGATTTTAGCTACACACGTGGACCTGATAGATCAATAGATTTATCTTAATCGGTTTGGATAAAACACACATTTRGATCTAAATCATAGGTCAACCTATGAGCTCGAGAGGAACTATAATGATCTTTGCAAAGACATACTTCTAAGCTACAATATTGGAGAACTATGGCGCGAAGCCGTACCGCTTGTCAGAATGGCTATAACAGATTTGTCTCCCTTCATCCACCTATAAAAGAACATTCAATCCTCTCAATTAGGTACGTTATTCTATCTAAGACTGACTTACTTAGTTCAAACCTAGACTAACTTAAGCTTTGAAATGTTTGTTCTTTCTGTACAAGTCTTCTATTGCATAACTCGCTTCTAYAGTCCTTGACAGAATGCAGCATAAACAAGTTATATGTCTTTATCGTTGAGCTATGGTGTTGTCATGAATTTTGTGTTTAATTAAGTAAAAAATTGTGGTCATTTTTCTTACCACTCCATATTATATCAATTTAAACATAAATGAGTAGATAAAACACTAATTACTTCATTGAGGTGGAAGATTCGATCTCCCACCCCATATTGGTGTGTTAAAAGAACCTCAATTATTTTTAAAAAGAAAAAAAAAACTCAATTATAAATTATGGTGCATAAGATTAATTTTCTTAAAAATAAGAATGGAATAATGTAGCTTTTTTTTTAGTACTCCTAGAAAATTTTAACTCTATATAGGTTCCCCACGAGTCTCACAAAATTACGAAATTTCTTATAAAAATTTCTCAAAAAAGTAAAATCACTATTGTGGGAGCTAAATCACTGTCATACAAAGAAAAAAAATATAGGCCGTTAGGTTACAGTAAATTTTGTATTTTTATTGTATGTTAACATTCCATTTATTTATTTGAATATTTAGATATTAACATGAAGTCTATAGGTAGACCATTGATATGATTAACGAGGAARTAATATTAAAAGTTTTAAGATGATCCAAGAAGAATTTGGACTCTTTTCATACCTACCCACTTGGCTTGAAAGATATAGCTCATTTGGTATTTGTAACTTGCTCATTATTCTTTCTTCATTAGTTTTCTTAAAAAGTGTTTTTTTATTGTCTTGCAAAATGAACTCAAATATTGCCAAATATAACTGTCCAAAAAAAATATTACAAAATACAGCGAAATAATTGTCTCAAGCCTAAAACCCATACAAGAAAACCTTTTTTCTTTTTCCTATCTTTCTTTCATTGGGAGGGACTGAAATTTAATGATATTTTATATTAAACGATAGTTTCAATTTATAATAAAAAAATTATTTTAGTTGATAGAATTTTATTTTAATTATTTATTATTTGTTAATATCAAATAAATTGTTATTAGTAAAAAATATTTACTATCAATAAAATAGTAATATAATAAATTTTATATTATTTTAACTAAAAAAATATTAGCATGCACAATAATATATTTGTAATTAGTTAGAGAAAATAAAGACAGTATATTAATAATTGTAATATATTTGATTGGTTTTCTGATTATAAACAGTAAACAACATCAAAACATTTTTATTTGAATTTCATAAAATCTCTGGTAAACAATAACATTTCCATTTGATTGATTTCCATTTAATTGATTTCATTTTGATTCATTCTTATTATGATTTCTAATGAGTAAACGAGGCCTAAATGTATTGTATTTATTTGCTMATATTATTGATTCGCTATAATGATTACTAACTTATTAAATATATTATATTTATTTGCTAATGTCATTGGTTAATTAAGGGAATATCATTGATTCAGCTCGTTTAGTAACGGTATCGTTTCGTGTTTCTCGTTTCTTGTATCATGTTTTCTGTTTTTTGTTTCTTTTTTTTTTTTAATTAGAAGCAGAAATATGTTTGGTAATTATTTATGTCTCTTATTTCTTAAAAAAATGGATAAAGGTAAAAGTAGAAATACTCTAAATTCTATAAATGAACAAATAAACATGTCATATTTGTTAACATTTTTCTCTAATAACAATTTGTATTTATTACTCATTAAAAATACTCTAAGACAAAGGTATATGTTATATTTGTGCATTAAATATAGAGACTTTTGCAATAACGATAGATTTGGCCTAAATATCAAATTTGTCGCATGATAAAATATTTGATCAGATTGACAAAAAGGTAAGAACTCGTATATTAATATTGTATATTATATGTAAATAAAATATTGGTAATATACAAAAGAAAAAAATAACCATACTTATAAATAAATTTTTCCACTAATTATAATTTTCCTTAAATACATAGTTGGTTGGAATGAAGGTGAACGCAATTTCATAGCCAATTGGAAACCCCCCTGTGTTACCATTGGAATGTATTCGAAAACCCCACAAACTGCTGGAAAAAAGAAGTGAGTATACAATACAATGTTATTGTCATCAACAATTGGACACAGCTAATACGACACTGCCCTGTGCTGCAGGCTGCGAAGAACAGTATCGTAGCTATTCTTGAAGGCGTCCAGCACTTGGCCCTCCAGCTGCGAGCCAATGGCCTTCCAATCAATCCCCAATTTCTGTATTTCCCTGTAAACACTCTCCGCATCTTCCATATTCGAATCCAGAGTTCTAGAAACAACGCCATGGTCCATGAATGCCGCTAGAGCTTCTTCTGGTATGGTCGATATCTGAAAAATCATTCTTTCAAGTTTCAATAATCAGAATGTTCCAATTCCAATTCCATAGAGAGAAAGGATGCAACTTTTCGGACCCACCGTTTCTGGTCCAATCAGACGATCGATATAGGAGGTATCTGGGTAGGCTGGATTTTTCACATTTGTTGAGGCCCACATCAATCTCTGCTTCTTGGCTCCTCTCTCCGCCAATGCCTCCCACCTTCCTCCCGAAAACTTCTCCTTGTAAATTTTATATGCAATTGCTGCTTGACCTACCGCTCCCTGCATAATTAAACATCCTCTCTGTGTTTAGATACATCCAATTTTTTCAATCTTTATGTGTAATAGATCACTAACTAGTTATACTGTGTAATTTACCTTCCCTCTGAGCACAAGGGCCTGAGGGGTTGCTATCTTTTCAAGCTCAGCATCAACAGTAGCGTCTACTCTGCTTATGTAGAAAGCCGCAGCGCCAGAAATGGCCGAGAGATCATTCAATCCACAGCACTCGAGGCCATTCAAGTAGGCATCGATTACCATTTCGTAAGTGGATATGCAAAATATGAGCTGTTTAAATGATAGAGAGCTGGCGTTCACAAAGTGTTCGACAAAAGTCCACAGCCAAACCAAATGCCATTGTTTTCAAAGATGTATGCGAGTAAATGAACCTTTGCCTCTTAAACAAAGTTTGGTGATTTACTTACAGTTGCATTTACGCTTATTCCTAGGGAAATGACCTCCTTTATTGCGGGTATGGATTCAGCAGTTGCGGGAATTTTGACATACACATTTGGACGACCGACTGTTTTATGAAGCCATTTAGCTGCCTCGACTGTCTTCTGTGTGTTATCAGCAAGCCAAGGGGAAACTTGTACAGAGACATAGCCGTCTAAACCACCTGTTTCTTTGTAGATTGGTTCTAAGATTTCACAGGTATCCCTAATGTCTTTTGTTACCAGTTCCCAGTATGCGCTTTCCATGTCTTTTCCTTCTTTTGCTAGATCTCTATCCATGGTTTCACAACCCCCAAACAAAAAGGAAAAACTTTTCAAAGCTAGTTAAATTTGGTTGRTGATCGCAGAATAGAAATAAATTTATAACATGATGAAATATATTTATCAAATAAAGTTCTAAATTCAAAACATTGGAAATTATGTTGTTTTTAGAATTTACACTGTCTGGAGCATAGAATTCAAAAACAGTTTTTGAAAACAAATCTTACAAACAATCGAATGGATTCAGTGCATCCGAAACAATAAACAGAATTTGAATTGCATACCAAACGGGCCATAAYGTACCTAAACTGTTCGTCGTAAGCTGTGGACGACATTATAGATTTCTCAAAGATCTGACACAAGAACAAGGAGTCATAAGGTTGAAGCAACGAAAAAGAGATAGAGAGAGAGGGGGGAGATTATTAGTACCTTAGGATTGGAAGTAACACCTTTAATCCCAGATGCAACCAAGGGAAGGAGATCAGTGACCGGGCGGCAGATCTTATCATAATAAGGGCTTTGGCCCTGCCGTTCACGGAGGTCGTGAAGAATTGTTCTTCTAAACCCAGCTTTTGAACAAGCAATGACACCGCTAGGGTTCGTCACCGCCGGTGAAGCCATCACAGCCTTAGAGATTACCGATGTACTTGAAAACTGAAACCAAACTAAATTACATATGCATATGCATACTCTCAATGTCAACCCACTTCTAATATAATGAGTATATATAAAGATGAATAAACGCAAGTACCTGCGTGCTTTACATTACAACCTATAGTTTTTGCATAATTTGCTGGAAATTTTAATTGCTAYGACACCTTTCACGGTCGCATAAATTACTGGATGTGGAGATATCATATATGGAAACATAGTTGTATCATATTTATTATAATGAACAAGAAATAGACTCAATCTGAACCCAATAGAATAATAATAATAATAGACTCAATCTAAAGACTGAGATTCTGTTATTTGGTTTCACATATATATTTTTTTTGCAGATCAGAAGACTCCACTTAATCTATATATTTAAGGAGAAGCATGTTTAATTAATTGGATCATCTTTAGTTTCAGTTCAATTCCGATCCACCCATCAGCTGGAATTTATGACCTTGACCAATTCTTTTTTTTTTTCCCTTAAATAACAATGCCAATCATCAATGTGGAAAGGGAAAAATAAAAGATAAAAAAGAGCAAGTCTACCGATCAAAAATTATAYTAAGATCAACATGTTGAGAATTAAATAATAGTTCTCAAATTTTGCTTCCAGGGAAGGATTTTATTTTTGAAAGTAAAACAAATTTCAGCTAGTGGTGTGCTTTACAGGAGTAGAAGCRGTTCCATCGTGGCAGGCATGATCTGAACCTGCATCACTTGATACAGATGCAGCCAGCTCCGACGTGTCGGCTTTGGGCGAGGATTTCGACATGTCGTCCATTTCCTTAACCTTCTCATCACACTCACAAAGCTGTTGAAAGGACACATATTTTCTGAAGTATGTCTTGGCGACAGAGGCAGGCTTTTGCCAGATGAAGGCTTTGGAGCCGATCAAAGCCAGCAGCAGCGCTATCCCGGTGATTATAAAGAGCCCCCCGAAGCTGGAAACCTCCAAACATGGACTACTGTCGGGGGATGAGATTGAGCTGTCTTGATTTTGATTTCCAGCTCCAAAGTATTTCGTTGAAATTGACTCCATTTTCTCTCCCTCTGTCACGTTCAATATTGCTCTTGATACATAAGGTACTAACCGCGAATTTAGTGGAAATGCCTGAAATCAACAAACCAACCAAATTCAGTCCGTCTTGGAGTGAATGAATTGAGAAACTAACTCAGAGAGAAGGAACTTACAAAGCCAAATCCGTCTGTTCGGTATATAGGACCAGCCATGATGAAATCGGAGCCATATTTCGTAAGGAAGATCTTGAGGTAAGGGATTTCATCGAAGATTGCAGCAACGCCACCATTTTGACTTCCTTTAGACAATGCCTTTCGATACTCCTCCACGTTTGCATATGATTTCAGCTTGGATTCATTAAATTTCAACTGCTCTGTCAACAAAGATTTTATAAAGGAACCCTCTTGGTATCCAACGTAGTAACCCTTGGATATAAGTTCATTCACGCTAAAATACTTGGGCTGGAGCTGATCTGACATTAAGATTGAAGACAAGCTTGCCGTGTAACTCTGCATTAGGACAAACGCAAGAAACAGCCAAACCACTAGCACAAACCTAGACCGTTTATTGGTCACTATTTGTCCTGTTCAACCAAAACAAAAGGCAAAAACAACAAAGGAGGATAGTGTTAAATCACCACTAAAACCAAAAAAAAAAAAAAAATTTATAGATGCAATAAAAAACTTTTAACGAAGGAGCATAGAGGGCTTACTTTCAGGGAGAACCAAGGAGGAGAAGGGAAACCAAAGAATTAAGGAAAGTAGCTCCAATGGCTGCAATGATTCTCTTCTTCCACCGTGCTCTAAGATTAGTAGAACAATCCCTGTTGCTATGGAGGCTGCTATTGTGGTAAGCCATAGATCCAAGCTCAGAGGCTTTAAGAAAACCCACATACTATGTTGCATGATGTGTTTGATTGGCACCAGCATTGTGACGCCCGAGTCGGTATATGGCAATGAGAAATCTACGTAATTTGCTCTGCTGGCCACAATCGTAATATCTCCTACCACCGCGTCGAATTTCTTTCTCATACCCAACAAAAACACAACACAAGTGTCATCCCTTTTCAATTCATCAACAACACTAGTGGGATTAATTAGATTACGACATACAAAGATCACGTTATTAGAGCAATTAGATTTTAAGTACTTTCTTCAAAATAAGTGACAAGGAATGAGAAATCTTGGTAGTAAAAAGAGACAAGAAGATGATCTGATTGAACCTTAATTTTCACAATATGTAAAAAGAAAAGGAAAAACYGTATCTATATATCCTCCCCAGTTTTGAAAACTTTGAGAGAGGCTATGGATGCAAATTTTGGGTCTGAATGCTGGACATGGCCACAAAGCAATAACTCCGATGAAAATTAGAAACTGGGAGAACAGCACTGACCTTGTCGCTATCGTTGAGTTGGTGCAGGAGGTCATCATAAATAACCGAGCTGTCCCCAGCTTCATCCCTGAAGAGTTCAAATTCATAAGGAAGATGGAAAGGCAAAGCATCTGCAACAGCCCTGAACACGTCTATGCAAAATCCAGTAAAATTAAGCTCTCCCGTGTCAGGGTTTCTGGTCACATCCAAAAACTCGTTAAACCCCTGTTTTCTGGGAACTCCTATTCGAAATTTTTCGCCATCTGCAGGCACAGCCCAGCCTTTTGGTGCAGTGATGGAGTCTCCAGGCCATATTATCTTCTTCAGCTTACTGACCGAGGAAGAGTATTTGTGTCCACTGGGTTTGTTATCAATATCATCGGCTATGTTTCGGCAGATACCCTTCTCGGGAGTCCAGCACCCAATTAATCTCTCCGCTCTCCCAATCACATTGAAGATTTCAAATGCCGAGGGCTGCAAATGCCCATCCACCAAGTGGAAATCCCCACTCAAACCCTGAAATCGAACATTCGAAATCTCCCTCAACAGCTTCGGACCAACCTCCGAGACCCCCAAGTTATCAATATCTGTTTTCGCATCATTACCGTCGCGCGGCTTCAGAAACCCCAGATGGGTGACTTCTCCAATCCGCTCAGCCGCCAGAGCCAAGGCCCAAATGGTGTCATAAG
>NW_019104494.1:3765515-3776065 GCF_001995035.1 Momordica charantia | reverse complement strand
GATTCAGGGCGCCGCCCTCCTTCTTAGAACCCATTGAGGGGGGCCTCGGCCYGGGAAGGGGAGAGTGGCCGAGTGGTCAAAAGCGACAGATTTAATCTGTTGAAGTTTTTCTACGTAGGTTCGAATCCTGCCTCTCCCACTTGTTTGTTGTGTAGCCATAGAGTTCACGCTAATCTAGCATACCTTGTCTAGATCACTTTCTACCTATAAATCTCATTCTCTTGTTTCTCTGAGCAAATAAAGGAGTAAATACGCTGCATAGATTGTGATGTAATTTCAACATGCTGCTTGTCTTTTCATTCACTAGATCCACTTGCTAGGACTGTAATTTTCATCTTGAATGAGTACCTTCCTTGGCCTTTGGGTCTGGCTCCTTTCTTTTGTAATTTCATACCATCTATGACATTGTTTCTTTAAAAAAAATATTGTTGCTTGGACATCTAATTTTTCCTATAAACTAACATTATATAATTTGTAATTTTTCAACTATTACCCGATATGCCTCAGCTTCTGTAATTTACCTTTTTTTTTCTTTTTTTTTGGATAGGAAACAAATTTCACTGCTTCTGTAATTTACATGCAGGAATTTGTTTGTGGCATTATCTTGGAAGTGAGAAAATGTGGTTTTCTCATTCCATTGTTTTTTTTTTTTTGTAATTAGTGTGTTTCTTTTGGCTGACTAATTAATTGTTATGATTAAACTTATAAGGGAGGTAGTTGGAGGAATCTGTTTCTTTTAACACGGTGTTATCTTCAAATTAATATTATTTCTTGACCGTACAGGGATTTGATGAGTACATGAATTTAGTTCTGGATGATGCTGAGGAAGTCAATATTAAGAAAAAGAGTAAAAAGACACTTGGTATGCCTTCTTCCCCCCTCCTTTGCTGTTGTCTGCCTCATCTCTACTTCAATAACAATATCTGAAATGCCTTTTTTTTCTCCTTCAGGGAGGATTCTCCTCAAAGGAGACAATATTACGTTAATGATGAACACGTAAGTGAAATTGAACTTGCGCTCTCTATTTCCCTTGCACCAGCTAACTTTCTTTTCAAAATTTCAGGGGAAAATGATGATCATCCAGCAAAACACATTATTTAGATAGAGTTGGCACTTCCATTGTATGGGACTATAGCTTTTTACTAGTTACGTTTGATTGAAGTTGTATCCTTCTACGTTTTAGGCCGTGGATGATACTTAACTACTTGATATTTGGATGTGAAGTGCCATATTATTGTTGGTAGGTATTATCCTTTTATGTGATATTCGTTTTAATTCATCGTCCTTCCTATAATTGAGTTGTTTGCACCAACAAATTCTTTCAAACTATGCAATTTGGTTTGTTGAATAGTAAACTATAACTATAAGTGGTGGTGTACTGGTGGAGCGTTGTTTGAGAACGGCTGGTTACTTCGAGAGGATATTTGTTTCCCTGAATTTGTTTTACTTCCACTGGGCCTCAATTGATTGTCTTCGTCCCGGAGAAAACAGCATCATCTTCCCAATCCCGTGTATGATTGACTACCAAGTTATGGATGATGGTGCGGCTAAATATTTATTTTTAGAGGATCTATTAAGAATCTCTTTAGTATATTTTGCACAACTTTGGTCATAGACTATTGCTTTGGGTATGTAGGCTTTAGGCTTAAAAATCAGCCCAAGCTCTTCAGCAGTACGAGTACTGAAGTTCAAACCATTGTCCAGGATAAAAAGCCTCATGAAAAAGGCCCATAGGTACTGTTTTGTGTGGGGTGCTAAATTATTCCCCTTTTGATAATATGAGCAATAAATCCAATGCACTGCTGTTTGTTCTGCTTTTATCGTTTCTTCATTATGTAGGAGCAGGTAAGAGAGTCACCCATTTGCAGCTTTTTTAGTGATAAAAGCATGTCTGAGCGCCAGGGTGTGGGAAAAGATTGGACTAACGAAGTGAAATAGAAATTTGGAGATAGCCCAAAGTGAGAGTGGGGGTGGCCGGTGGGTCACTTATGGGGTCAGGGAATCACACCCCAACCCTTGTCCTCAGCTAGCAACTCGAGTTGTAAGAAACAAGTGCGCTATCGCATTTGTTCTTTTATATTTATTGGTGACTGACTCATCCTCCACACATATTGATATCATATCTCTCCCTCTCTCCTCCTTGGTGCAATTCGCCACTCCACTCCATTCTTGTTTTTTTTTTAACCCCACCTTGTTTGGTGCTTTCTGTGCAACATTCCATAACCCCTGATATCCTTCTCTCTTATGATTGGAGAAATGCATGACTGTTTTAGAGTGGTTGACACAACATACAAACATCATTATTATTTTATATATCCGTCTCTTGTTATTAGAATTGGTTGATTAACTTTATTTTTGGACCTCCTAGCAGGCCATTGTTGATTGTATTATGTGGCCCTTGGTGATAGTAATTGCTCATGACAGACTGAATATATATATGATTCTGTAACCCGCCCGATTCTTCAGGTAGCCTCTCTGTCTCTGATGCTCTTTGCCCATGTGAGTTTGGGGTATACTTTCAACAGAATGGGGTCTCAAATAGTACACCAACAGAAAGAAAAAAGTAAAATGACCCCTTAACTTTTGGGTGACATACCTTTGTTTTGATGGTACAATACGAACTGAGGGATGGGTTGATTGTGATATTTCAGGAAGCACAGGACGCTCACAAAAATGTTCAATAGTGCATTCTATTCACACCTGGAGGATTCTGATGCTTTGTTTCAATCTTCATGTAGCCAGAAGGCTAAGGTTTGTGGTTGTTGCTTAGGTCGGAGAACCGCAAAGTGGTTTAATACAAATTTATTGAGTCAATAATTCAAGCTGAATTAGGCGATTACATTCGTCAGTAGAGAAATGTATGCTTGACATTTTTTAAGGCCACATATCCATAAAGACAGCGGATAACTTCACTCTGACCAAGATTTGAAGATGAAATTTTTTATGAA
The DNA here is from genome assembly GCF_001995035.1 of Momordica charantia. Next base: position 3,773,117 of record NW_019104494.1, on the reverse strand, counting down.
GTCGGGAACATGGTACTATCATGAATACATGAATAAAGGCATTTATATACAAAAAGGATTAGAGGAAAAAAAAAACTGAAACATGATGATCAAAACTGTAGCAGTAAAACTTAAGAATGGTACAACTATCATTGAACTTGTCCTTGAATAGGTAGAAGAGCAAACAGTAGCGAGGACGATAATATACAAATTCACTATTATGCATGGTCAAACTCAAACATATGATCCATTACCTTATCATCGGCAAAGGAATCAACCATCCGCCGCGTGAAAAGCCAAGACTCTGTTGAAAGTAACAAAAATTTTTGGGGTTAATTCAAACTGCACTCGAGACCTGTCGAGACTTGAGACAGAAAAAGGTGATCTTGAAGATTAAAGTTGTGCAAATGAGATTTGTATGTCATTGCCTTCTGAAACATGGAAAAAAAGTAACTGGGGTCGACACCTACATACAAAATGCTGATTATGATTTATGATCAGTGCACTTCCTTGGATGATTACTTTTGGTTGTTTTGATTGGATGTTATAGCTCCTACCGTTGAATGACATTGCTTCTTTCTTTCAAAATCTTCCCACTCTAGACTAATAATTAGGGAATGCCCATATGAAGTATGAGTATAAAAAAACGCTATATAGGCTAATGTAGCTCGACCCACCTAATTCTAATTCATCTCTAGGAGATAAGATCTTGTACTCTTGTTCACAACATCTGAGACGTCTCTACCTCTACCTCTACCTCTACCTCTACCTCTACCTCTACCAAACCTAGCTAATTACATACATTTTGTAGGCGTGAAAACTAGATCAACTTACAATAAAGAAAAAGACAAAACAACTGTATCTATGGGTTGGATTCCAAAACTGAAATCGTACAATTGGCATTAGAAGGACAAGTGATCAGCAAATCGCAACTGTGAAATGTGATAGAAGTTACAACTTAGAACATGGTAAATTATGGGTTTGTCCTTTTGATTGCCTATTAATAGAAGGACCCAAATCAGTTTCCTCTGTGTTTTGGGCAGAGCCACATGATCCATGTCCCACCTCATCAATTTTACAGACCCACATTCTAAATTAAAAGCTCTCCACTTTGTAATCAGAAATATTAACTTTAATTAGACGCATAATCGCTTCAGTTTTTTGAATTGGTAGGGAATTTCATTTCTTGCATTGCATATTACCATCTCTATCAGTAGTCCGAGGAAGTTCAAATTTCGTTTTTCTTTGTTCTCCGGAGGCATTTTTGGAGGACAAGACATGATCTCCAGTGCCCTCTGGTTTGATATATGCTGATTGAATGGTTCATAAATTTAAATGGAAGTGAGTGCTTCAAAAAGCAAATTTGTTTGCATTAAGATAAAGCATGACAACAAAATCTAATAATTGATAGGAAGACCTATTTTTTGCTCTACCAATTTGATATGTCACCCACCATCTTTTTTTTCAAAGATGGCTATAGCTTTTCCAATCACTTCATTATATTCTCTTCCGCCTTCAATTATGATAATGATTTTGGGTCATTTCAGATACGTCATCTAATTGGCAATCTCTTTTGGGATATACAATTATTAGCTTAAAAATTATCAGTATATCTATATTATTATTATTATATATTTTTTTTCTGGATGTGAAATGGTTAGTTGAGTTTGGAAGTCAGATTTTATTAGGAAAGGGAGGACATAGAAAGGTATTGAAACATAAATAAGAAAAGTTTAAAGTACACCTAAACCTAACTTAATAGCTAGAATCTTGCTCATGCACTAGAAGTCGTCTATTCTAGTTTCTATACTTTTAATTTTTATTTATTGAAGTCTATGTATTTTTTAAATGTCCACTTTAATCACTATAATTTAAAAAAAGTGACCATTTGATATATTTTTTTTTTTTTTATCTCATTTATTTGAATCAGAATTTTAGAATTTTAGTATAACACTTCAGTCAATAATTTTTCTGAAAAGTAGCCAAAATTTTGTATTAAAGATTTCTAGGATTTTTTTAATTGAAATATTATTAAAGGTTTCTACTTGTGTATAAAATTTGTGTTAAAATTTTAGAAAGAACACTAAAATAGTCACTTTTTAAAAGTATGTGGACCAAAATAGAATTTTAAATGTAGAATTACAATAAACAAAACTTGAAAGTATAAATATCAAAATGGATATTTTAAAAATATATGAACCAAAATAAATGAAGTAAGCAATATTTACACCCATGACCGAACAAATGGTAGAGTGTCTTATTTTTAATGAAGTATAAAAATTTATACTTAATTAAACATATTTGTATGTTAAAAATTATATAGAGTCAAACCGATGTGGGTGTATTAATAATTTGACACAAACAATGTTGTACATAATATATGACATTTAGTTGAATTTAGTAAAACTATTATTCTTTTCAGTTATTTTTGTAATTATAGAAAAAATCGTGGCACCGAGTGCATCCACAGTAATATCTCTATAAATTAATTAACAAGACTAATACCACTACTCAACACCTTAATCTTAAGTACCATAAATATCATTTTATATTGTTATTACTTATATGTTGTGGCTCAGTTCGGCATTATTCCACTGTGTTAATATTTATTTATTTATAATTTTTATTCATTAATGTGTTGACTTGTGAAACTTCTTTTGGAGGGAGCTTTTTTTTTATTTAAGGAAATTTGGAGAGAGTAGTTACATTCAAAGTAACTGCTCTATATACCAACATTTTAACTTAATTAATTAATTAAGCAGTGACACATTATATTCCAAACATTTTCCCACTTAATTTCCTTAAATGGTCCCCTATCCCACTTTTATGTTTAATGATCATGTATTATCGAATTGGTAATTAAAGAATTTGATTACAACCAATTATTTATCCACTTACCCCCACTAATCTGTTGTCTCAATTCCACTCAACTACCTTATCCACTTCCTTTTGATCTTCCATGTCCTGCCACAATTTGTTGTTTGAGGGTATTCATATTCTTCTCCCCCATCATCAAATAAACTATATAGAGAATAGGAAGAGAGAGAGAGAGAGAGAGAGAGAGAGAGAGAGAGAGAGAGAGAGAAAAGCAAGGAATAAGAGTATCCAACAAATCACAAATATATATAGTAATTAAAAAAGAAAGTAGAATATACCTCATCCTTTTTTTTTTTTAAGATTTCAATTAAACAATAAATGCCACCATCTCAATGGCTCTTCTGGATTCATCAATCTTAAATGAATTTTTTTTCTTTGACCGGATGCTCGTTTGAACCTTTGGAAGCCTTTGATATCATATTAATATTTATGGGTTCCATCTCAAAACCAATTGGTAATGAGAGGAGTTGAACATTTGTTAGGTCTCTTATATTTTCAACGTGAGATCCTTAACACGCCCCCTCAAGATCGTTGCTCTTTTGGTTCACCGATCTTGGCCATATCTCATTTTTTGGATTGGATGTTCACTTAAGTTTTTTGGACTGTGATAACATATCAATATTCATGTAGTTTTATCTCAAATCCAATTGACAACGAGGGGAGTAGCCTATATCTATTATGAACTTTGGTAAGTTTCTTCTTTTTCGATGKGATTCTTAACACATGAGCTAAATACTAAATAATTCTACAATTCTATGAATATATGTTAACTACTTACTATTTTCATTCCTGGTTTATTTTACTCCGTTAGAAGTTGTACAACTTGAGTTTGATTTCACACCCCTATCTTGTTTTAATCATCATTTTTATCATGCTAGAAATTTAGAATGGTGAGATCTATATGGGACATATATAAGATATTAGTCACATTACAGGAAATACTGGACTCCTCAACAATGAGAAGGAATCTTTTCTTCCTGATCACCATTAAATATATATGAGAACAAAGAAAAAAATGCAAAAGACAGAGACTTTTTTAAAATAATAATAAATTGTCCAATATTTAATAGTGAGGAGGACAATATTCCTCTTCATCGTTGAGTTGCTCGTATTTTCCGCACATCGTTGCTTTGATTTTCCCTTCATTGTCTCGAAGAATATGTGTTCGTTAGTAATTACATAATAATTATATTTCATCACTATCTAAACTAATCATCTATTCTTACACATACCTTTTGATATTATTTTCCCTCGGGTCATCAATTGATCATATATTATATTTACACAGAAATAATATAATTAATAGAGAGGGAAAGTGGTCAGGGAAATAGCCTGGAAAAAAAAAAGCAATCATACATGCAGCGAATACCAATGACCTCATTAGCAGCTAAAAATAAAAATAAAAATAAAAATAATAATAACAACAACAATAATAATTAACAATGGTTAATCTGTGGCAATCCCACTTGCAGAAAGTTAAGTAATAATTAAATAAAGGAAGGTTCGATTGATTTCGTACAGAAAAATTCTGGTGTGTTATTGTTTATCATGAGTACTTTGTTCCCAATAAGCGTGATTAATTAATACTAATGACTTTAAATACCTTATCTTCAAAGCTTAATTAACTGATTTGGCTACTCCTGATCTGGTGGCGGATATGAGAGGATCAGAAGTAGGGTCGTTTAATCTAACATCGTCTTCTCCAAATAGTTTTTACTGTATAGTTTCTCTGTTAGAACCCTAATTTTCCTTCACCCAAAGAAACCATCTTTGCACTTCAAAATGGTAACTTTGCTTTCAAAGCTTATCAACTTCTGCTGAAGCGGAGCTTCCCCTTTTGACTGAACAACAATGAATGCTACCCATCATAAAAGCTTTTTGTTAATAATTGAACCACCTTTAACAGCTGCATCCAAAACACAAAAAAAATTAAAAAAATATATTATTTTTATAATATAAACTTTGTTTTGTTATGGTTGGATCTATGCCATTTTTCTTTTTCATTATAAGAACACCAAGCATCATCCCATCACCCTTAATATCTATCTATAAAATAATAATAAAAAAAAAGAATCAAATTCATAAATTTTATGCTTACAAGATAGTATTGTACCGTCGGTTTCTTTATTTGTCCAATACATGAAGCTTCCAATTTCCTTTTGTTCCATCTATTTGCTTCTTCTGTTCTTTGTTTCTTCAATTTTCATTTTCATATGGAGCTTTATCTTCCTTTTATGTTTGCATGAAAGTGATGGAGGAGTTTTGTACCTATCAACTTTCATGTCAATAATGAAAATTTTGAGATATATATACAAAAATTAATTTAACTTTAAATTATGGCGTCATTCTAAAAAGAAAAGGCAATTAATTAATACGACTGAAATAAGTTAAAAGATTTCACACCAAACATGGCACTATAATAAAAAGGAGGAAGATTGAAACTTGGGGGGAAAGAGAACAAATTAAGTTTATCAAATCAAGAAACAATAAAATAAAGGCAAGAGTGGGATTTGGTTTGGATTTGTTTAAAAGGAGAAATATATTCTGTTGATTTAATAAATGGTAGATTAATAATAATCCAAGGAAGCAGTAGGATAAGATGGTGTTAGTGGGGGTAATATTAAATGATTTTAAGTTTGTATAAGATATTAATATAATGTAAAGTGAGTTTAGGTTATTGGATGGTATATATATTAAAGAGAAATGGAAGGAATATCCAAGTGTCCTTGACGTGTACGTTCGGGTGGGGAATTGGATTGGAAGTTTGTTAACAAAGTAAAGAAAATGCAAGACAGCAAGATGAAAGAAAAAAAAAAGTTAATAACAAAAGAAGAATAAAAAAGCCAGATAATTCCGATTTCCTCTTTTAACTTTTTAAAAATTTTAATCAAATTTTGGTAATAACAAAAGAGTTGGCCTATCATCCCATTATTGTTTTATTAACATATACGATTAACCTGCTATTTAACTCATGAAATTCTATTCGTCTTATGCTAATAAAATAATAATTTAATGACATATCATATTTTTGACCTAACTGAGAATTTTTCAGGATTAAGGATAATATTGAGAATTGCTTAAAAGATTGAGATCATAATTTAATTTTTTTAAAATTTTTAATATAATATTTTTAAATTAAAAACTTTCTTCACCAGGATCCTAACTCATTTAATTTGAACTCATGAATATTTTTTTAATCAATATACAATGTTACCAGTTGAATTAAAGAATTATATAGTAGATGCCCCAGTAAAATCATTCTCACAAGTTCTTATACATTATTTAAAACATTGAACTACTAAATTATGTTAAATTAAACTATATATATAATCTCAAACCTTTATATAATTGTGAACAAAGAAATCATAGGAGATAGAATAATCTAAAACTTGGATTAATATCAAAGCACAAATGCCACTTTAGTTAACTTTGAACTTATTAAATGTTAATTGGAAATTTAATTACTCATGATCTCCCAAACGTGGTAATTAAATAATTAGTAAGCATAAAGTGTATCAATATTTAAAAAGAAGGATAAATATTAAATGAAATTATAGAGATTCCATTTCCAATGGGGCAGCAGTTTGGTGGGAAGGGGTTTTAGTTTATGTTAGCACATAGATAAGTTTTTGTTTCAGTTGCGTTATACACACGAAGTGAAAAAGCAAAGCTGCCAAATGGTGGTGGGGGCAACAGCCAGCCTTAATGTTTTTGTTGTTTGCCCCACTTTTTCCCTTTTATTTTCTTTTCAAATATATATCTTTTAGAAAATAATCTATCGGACACGAACCTACGACTTGTTAAAAAGAGTAAAAGATGGCTCAATTATTGAGAACCAACACTAATTTCCAAAATACTCAACTCATATCATTACTTATTTACCTATGTGATATCAAAAGAATGAATATGCATGTACTTTGGATAGAAATTAGCTAGCTTGTCTTCAAAGTCTATATCAATGGTTTATGTGGGGGACTGAAAAACTTTAATATTCGGCTAAGGAGTTTGGTGAAAGATTTCTGAAAGTAGTCCTATATTGATCATTAATAAATGAGGTCCGCGTTCTTCACATGAGAAGCCATGCCAAAGAAACTAAAGCATGATAGGCCACTTTTTTTGTGTTTATCCTTGTGATACCAAATAACGTTTTTCATGTTCAGAAGCTGAACTTTCAGCATTTAATTCTATGTAAACATAGTGTTGGGTTTGTAAAAAGTGCAAACAAAATCCTATATTGGTTAGAGAAATGGATGATTTGTGATATATAAGGGAGGATAATTATCTCCAATGGGTGATTTGTAGTATATAAGGGAGGATAATTATCTCCATTGATGTGAGACTTTTTGGGTGAAACCAAAAGTAAAGCCGTGAGAGTGGAGAACTCGATATCGGACTATACACATGATTCTAAATTCATCTTACTATAAGAAAATGACAAGATATTAACAAAAATATATATATATAATATTGATATTAATTATTTTAAGTAATTTAGAAATAGGAAAATGTTTATTTTATAAATTTATTACGATTTTTAAAATTTTTCTAAATTTTTAAGGAATATATGTCGACTTCAACCTTTTATCCCTATTTCCATGAAAATATACGTAAATATGAACTACTAATTSGTTAATTACTAATATCAGAAAAATTTCTGTTATTTACGGTGGGACCCTCAAGTGTAGATGTCCTGATAGTGTACTGGACCTGTACGGCAGAAAACTGAATATATATTTAAAAAAAAAA